>ONZH01018609.1:0-31325 GCA_900303285.1 Rhinella marina | reverse complement strand
CGACGCTGCTGTACAGCACACTACAGAATTGTTCACTGGACTGTAGTATATATAACTGAGAGAAAATACGTAGTCTTTAAATGGCGGCTATTGTACCGCAAACCAATCATTTTTTCACTGGACTGTAGTATATATAAATGGGAGAAAAAACGTATTTTATAGACTGACGCTGCTGTACAGCACACTACAGAATTGTTTACTGGACTGTAGCATATATAACTGAGAGAAAATATGTAGTCTTTAAATGGCGGCTATTGTACTGCAAACCACTCATATATTCACTGGACTGTAGTACATATAACTGAGAGAAAAAAACGTAGTCTTTAAATGGCGGCTATTGTGTTCCGCAAAGCACTCAATTTTTCACTGGACTGTAGTATATATAACTGAAAGAAAAACGTAGTCTTTAGACTGCGGCTAATTTAACGCAAACCACTCAATTTTTTACTGGACTGTAGTACATATAACAGAGAAATACGTAGTCTTTAAGTGGCGGCTATTGTACCGCAAACCACTCAATTTTTCACTGGACTGTAGTACATCTGAGAGAAAATACGTAGTCTTTAAATGGCGGCTATTGTACCGCAAACCGCTCAATTTTTCACTGGACTGTAGTACATTTAACTGAGAAAAAATTACGTAGTCTTTAAATGGCGGCTATTGTACCGCAAACCACTCAATTTTTAACTGGACTGTAGTACATATAACTGAGAGAAAATACATATTTTATAGACTGACGCTGCTGTACAGCACACTACAGAATTGTTCACTGCACTGTAGTATATATAACTAAGAGAAAAATCGTAGTCTTTAAATGGCGGCTATTGTACCGCAAACCACTCAATTATTTACTGGACTGTAGTACATATAACTGAGAGAAAATACGTATTTTATAGACTGACGCTGTTGTACAGCACACTACAGAATTGTTCACTGGACTGTAGTATATATAACTGAGAGAAAAAACATAGTCTTTAAATGGCAGCTATTGTACCGCAAACCACTCATTTTTTCACTGGACTGTAGTATATATAACTGGGAGAAAAAACATAGTCTTTAGACTGCGGCTAATTTAACGCAAACCACTCAATTGTTCACTGGACTGTAGTACATATAACTGAGAGAAAATACGTATTTTATAGACTGACGCTTCTGTACAGCACACTACAGAATTGTTCACTGGACTGTAGTACATATAACTGAGAGAAATTACGTAGTCTTTAAATGGCGGCTATTGTACCAAAAACCACTCAATTTTTCACTGGACTGTAGTATATATAACTGAGAGAAAATACGTAGTCTTTAAATGGCGGCCATTGTACCGCAAACCACTCAATTTTTCACTGGACTGTAGTATATATAACTGGGAGAAAAAACGTAGTCTTTAGACTGCGGCTAATTTAACGCAAACCACTCAATCTTTCAGTGGATTGTAGTACATATAACTGAGAGAAAACACATAGTCTTTAAATGGCGGCTATTGTACCGCAAAGCACTCAGTTGTTCACTGGACTGTAGTACATATAACTTAGAGAAAATACGTATTTTATAGACTGACGCTGCTGTACAGCACACTACAGAATTGTTCACTGGACTGTAGTATATATAACTGAGAGAAAAAACGTATTCCCTAGACTGACGCTACTGTACAGCACACTACATAATTGTTCACTGGACTGTAGTATATATATGACAGAGAAAAAAACGTATTCCCTACACTGACGCTACTGTCCAGCACACTACATAATTGTTCACTGGACTGTAGTACATATAAATGAGAGAAAAACGTATTCCCTAGACTGCACTACAGATCACAGCAAGCCAAGGTACAGCAGCAGCAGCAGCAGCAGCAGCAAAAATGAGTACTGAGATGGACTTTGGGCAATTTCTTTGGGGTCTGTGTGGACCACGTGCTGTCCCTTCTGCCACCAGTCACTGTGCACAGTGTGCAGCCAAGATGGCAGTAGCTGCACTACAAGTCCCAGCCAGCAGCCAGGAGGAGACTGTTATGATTTCACCTGAAGAATCAATACTGATGGTAGGAAATGTCTATCCCTATCTGTACCCCTGACTATCCTGTCGTACGCTAGCCCTGATGGTGGACTGCGCACTGACCACCAACTCCCTAACTCACTCCTGAACTGTCCCAAAGATAGGATAGAGGGGCAGAAAGACAAGGAGGAAAGAAACCCAAAAGACCTCAAAACCCAAACTAAGGAAATCTACCACCAGAGCAAAAGGTGAAACTGCAAGACCAAACTGATAAAGGAAAAGGAGAAAACAGATATGCGGCACACTACAACACTCACAGTGCAGCAAAAGGAAAAGAAAGATGGGCGAGATAATAAACAATACAAAACACGACCTTTGCAAAACACACCAAAAGCAAAGGACAAAACAACAAGTTATATACTCGCACAAAATCTTTCACACAATACACAAAGCCTCTTCTAGGCGCTAGATCAAAAATAGAAATCACCTCCACTCCTGTAAGCTGGTCTCTTGTGGCAAACACATGCGAGCACCAGCATTGAATGAATGGACTGGCAGCTATTTAAACTAACCGGGCGTCGCCAGATTAAGTGCTCAGCACCAGAGGTAAAATTAGACTTCCAAAAGGGCTCCAGCAAAATGGCTTCACCCATGCATGCCTGGACCCAAAATGTAAACAAACACAAAATCAGCGGCGTCTAAACCGTACGGGCCTAACATTACCCCCCCCTTCTTGAGGGGAGACCTCCTGACCCCCATCACCTGCTCTACCAGTGAATTGCCTATGATAGGCCCTGATAAGCCTGGGTGCTGACACATCGCTTGCCTTGACCCAGGAATTGTCCTCCGGGCCATACCCCTTCCAGGCCACCAGGTACTGTAAATTGCCCCTAAGCCACCTAGAGTCAAAAATGTGTGATATCTCATATTCATCACCAGAAACCGGGGGAACAATGGGATCCGGACCAGAAGGTGACCTGTTAACTTTTTTTAACAGTGACACATGGAACACCGGATTAATCTTCCATGTGGGTGGAAGCTTCAATTTAACGGCAGCCGGATTTACAATCCGCAAGACTTCGAAGGGACCAACAAACCTTGGCCCTAGCTTTCTACACGGTACTTTAAGCTTAATATTGGCAGAGGAAAGCCAAACTTTCTCTCCCACACTAAACCTGGCTTCTGTCCTGTGAACATCAACCCCTCTCTTCGTCTTTCTGTTAACCGCAGTAATTTTCCTTCTAACCCGAGCCCATACATCCTCCAATTTTCTGGAAAATGACTCTTCCCTGGGCACAGAAGATGCAATAGAAGAGAAGGTACCAAACACAGGATCTCTACCGGCGCAACAAAAGAAAGGGGAAACTTCAGTGGTGGATGAGCGGTGGTTATTCAAAGCGAATTCTGCTAGAGGCAGAAACTCAGACCAGCGCTCCTGATTATCAGCTACATAGCATCTCAAGAACTGCTCGACGTCCTGATTCTTACGCTCTGTTTGACCATTGGACTGCGGGTGAAACCCTGAAGAAAAAGAAAGTTTAATGGCCAGTCTATTGCAGAAAGAACGCCAGAATTTGGCAATAAATTGAGGACCCCTATCAGAGACTATATCAATTGGCAAGCCATGAAGTCTGACAACTTCTTTAATAAAGGTTTTGGCCAGCGTAACAGCATTAGGTAGTCTATTAAAAGGCACTAAATGGCACATTTTACTAAATCTGTCAACGACAACCCATATGATGGTATGGTTTTCGGATACTGGCAGGTCAGTGACGAAATCCATCGAGATGTGTGTCCATGGACCTCCGGAACCTGTAGGGGACACAGTAATCCGGAAGGCCGCGCATGAGACACTTTAGCTCGTGCACATACCGTACACCCCTGCACCAATATCCTGACCTGTTTACGCCAATTCGGCCACCAAAAGTGCCTGCCAATCAGTCTAAGGGTCTCTGCCACCCCAGGGTGGCCTGCCAAACAAGATGCATGGCACTCTTCGAAAAGTCTGGACCTTAGCTGTGCAGGGACAAACAGCTTTTCCGCAGGGAACCGAAGCCGGAGCCTCTCCCTGCCCCTCCAAAATCACCCTCTCAAGATCCATGTCCAGAGCTGCCACCACTATCCCTTCCCTAAGGATGTGTTCCTGGACCTCCTCATGCACTTTGGGAAGAAAGCTCCTCGACAATGCATCCGCCGGGACATTCTTAGTCCCTGGAACGTAAGTCACAACAAAATTAAATCTTGCGAAAAAACAGTGCCCACCTTGCTTGCCTAGGATTGAGCCTTTTAGCGTTTCAAGGTAAATTAGATTTTTGTGATCCGTGAGCACCTGGATGGGATGTTTAGCCCCCTCCAAAAATGCCTCCAATGCTCAAACGCTAACTTCATAGCAAGCAACTCCCGATTACCGATATCGTAATTAATTTCGGAAGTATTAAATTTTTTGGAAAAGAAGGCACAGGGACGACGTACATTATTCACTTCTTGAGATAGAACCGCTCCTACTCCCACAGAGGATGCATCTACCTCCACCACAAATGGTTTGGACTCATCTGGTTTGTTTAGGAAGGTGTCAGAGCAAAATTTCTCTTTAAGTGTCTTAAACGCTTCCTTTGCTTCAGAGGACCACATTTTAACATTAGCTCCTTTTTTGGTTAGGTCGGTGATGGGTTTGGCAATCACTGAGAAGTTTTTAATAAATTGCCTGTAGTAATTGGCGAATCCCAGGAACTTTTGAATCGCCTTAAGATTCTCAGGCTGAGGCCACTCCATCACCGCCTTCACCTTCACAGGATCCATCCTGAATCCCTCCCCAGAGATAATAAAGCCCAAGAAGTTCAGCTGTTGCACAGCAAATAAGCATTTCTCTGGTTTGGCGAACAATGAATTATTCCTAAGGAGCATTAAAACCTTCCTTACCAGGACCCAGTGGTTCTCAAGATCACCAGAAAAAATAAGGATGTCATCCAAGTAAACTATAACACCATTTCCCAGCACAGAACTCAGTACGTCATTCATAAAGTGCTGGAAAAATGCAGGCGCATTGGTGAGGCCAAAGGGCATCACCAAATTTTCAAAGTGTCCTAACGGTGTATTAAACGCCGTTTTCCATTCATCACCCTCCCGAATACGGAGTAGATTATAAGCTCCTCTTAAATCAATCTTAGAGAACCACTGAGCATTAGACACTTGATTCAGCAAATCAGGAATTAACGGCAATGGGTACGGATCACGCACAGTTATCTTATTTATCTCTCTAAAATCTAGACACGGTCTCAACCCCCCGTCCTTCTTCTTCACAAAGAAGAACCCAACCGCTACCGGAGAACTGGAAGGACGTATGTGACCAGCAGCTAAGCTTTTCTCAATGTATTGTTTCAATGACTCTCTTTCCGGAATGGACAGATTATACAATCGTGATTTGGGCATCTTAGCTACCGAAACAAACTCAATGGTACAATCGGAAGACCTGTGAGGGGGCAGACATTGAGACTCTTTTTCAGAGAACACGTCCCAGAAATCCCTGATTTGAGGAGGTAACTCATAATTAAGGACAGCAGCAATAAGTTTTCCATCGACCTCTAAACTCGACTCAATACCCCAGGACAAAGTTCCAGAGGTCCAATCAATGTTAGGATTGTGTTGGCGGAGCCAAGGTAATCCCAATACAATGGTACAGGGAAGGCCCGCAAGAACATACAAATCAACACATGACTTATGCTCACCATCCAAACAAATACAAAGTCGCTTAACTTGAGCAGAAACAGAACATTGCTGCAATGGGGTATTATCAATTGCTATCAACGGCACAGGATTAACCAGGGTTTCAGTGGTAATATGATTCTGAGTAACAAACGCTTCATCAATTAAATTTACTGCGGATCCGCAATCTATAAGGACATTAAACTCATGCTTAACCCCATTGATTTCAGAAAATCCCGGGAAGAACAACCCATCAGAGCGTAAAAATGCCACTCTAAAAGAAGATGGACTGGGTTCACCCTTTCTGAAATTTTTCCCGCGACGCTTATAGCAAAAACGTGCAATATGTCCGACTTTACCACAATAATGACACACAGTGGGGGTTAACCTCTGATGTACATTGATACAATTTTTATCCGTTCTCCCCACCTGCATAGGTTCATCCATAGCAGAGCAGGCTGGGGGAACGAAGTTCCGGACGGTGGTCTGATTGAACCTCTCTCTGAGACGTCTGTCCGCCCGAATAGCGGCGGACATAGCGTCCTCAAGAGACTTCGGTTCAGGGAAAGAAATCAACAGGTCTTTTAACCTGTCACTTAAACCTGCATGGAACTGGCTCCTTAAGGCCGGATCGTTCCATTCCAACTCAGAAGACCACCGCCGAAACTCAGTGCAGTAGACCTCCGCATCACGAGACCCCTGAACGAGAGCACGTAAACTAGAATCTGCCGTGCGCCTACGGTCAGGGTCATCATACAACAATCCAAGTACTTCAAAAAACTCATCTACAGACCCCAAGCATGGTGCAGTTTTTGGCAACGAGAACGCCCAGATCTGGGGATCCTTTCTAAGCAGCGACATAACAATGCCCACCCTCTGTCGCTCCGAACCTGAGGACTCCGGGCGTAAAGCAAAATACAAAAGACAAGCATTTTTAAATGTAAAAAATTCCTCCCTGGCACCAGAAAATGTGTCAGGGAGTTTTACCTTAGGTTCCACCGTCCTGGAACCGGATGCTTGAACGGAAGTCAGCTGCGTCTGGAGAACTGTCACCATCTGAGATAGACTCTGGACTTCACGGAAGAGGTCGCTTGTAGACAACATCTTGAGATCTACTGCCAATGGTATGGGCTGGTGCTACTGTTATGATTTCACCTGAAGAATCAATACTGATGGTAGGAAATGTCTATCCCTATCTGTACCCCTGACTATCCTGTCGTACGCTAGCCCTGATGGTGGACTGCGCACTGACCACCAACTCCCTAACTCACTCCTGAACTGTCCCAAAGATAGGATAGAGGGGCAGAAAGACAAGGAGGAAAGAAACCCAAAAGACCTCAAAACCCAAACTAAGGAAATCTACCACCAGAGCAAAAGGTGAAACTGCAAGACCAAACTGATAAAGGAAAAGGAGAAAACAGATATGCGGCACACTACAACACTCACAGTGCAGCAAAAGGAAAAGAAAGATGGGCGAGATAATAAACAATACAAAACACGACCTTTGCAAAACACACCAAAAGCAAAGGACAAAACAACAAGTTATATACTCGCACAAAATCTTTCACACAATACACAAAGCCTCTTCTAGGCGCTAGATCAAAAATAGAAATCACCTCCACTCCTGTAAGCTGGTCTCTTGTGGCAAACACATGCGAGCACCAGCATTGAATGAATGGACTGGCAGCTATTTAAACTAACCGGGCGTCGCCAGATTAAGTGCTCAGCACCAGAGGTAAAATTAGACTTCCAAAAGGGCTCCAGCAAAATGGCTTCACCCATGCATGCCTGGACCCAAAATGTAAACAAACACAAAATCAGCGGCGTCTAAACCGTACGGGCCTAACAGAGACAAAAAAAAAATTCTTGTAGCCGTTAGAAGGGCTGTTGGGTTCTTTGAGGATGATTCCTGCCTAACCAATATCTAAATTGAGGCCCTAGCACTCTCCCTGACAGACAGCAGCTCTATCCCTAATCTCATGCAGGCAGCGTCTGACGCAAGCAGCGCGGGACCAGAATCTTATACTCCCAGGTCATCTGAGGTGGCCAGCCAATCCCTGCTATTGACTATTAGGGGTCCCACGTGATGCTAGGAGGTACCAAAGACTCTCCTGCATGTTGATTGGCTGAGAAAAGGTTCCTAACATGCAGGAAGAGGAAGATGCCATTTCCTCGAGGATCGCGAGATGCTCGTCCGAGTATCGAGCATTTACGAATACCCTAATGCTCGAACGAGCACCAAGCTCGGACGAGCATGTTCGCTCATCTCTAAACATGATCACTAATCATACATTTCAGATACTGTTCCCGATGTCCAAGATCATTAAAATGTTTTTAAACCGGTAAATCCATGCGTTTCTTCCGTATGGAATACCGGTGTTGATTTAATCGTGTTTTGAATTCAAGTGATGTTTCTCCAATGTACAGTAATGAACATGGACACCAAAGTACATAAACTACATATGTTGATGAGCATGTCAAATAAAAATTAATTTTATAACGATCTCGTGTTAATGGATGAATTCTTTCCCTTTGTGTAAGTATTTCCAATTTATGCAATTAAGACATGGGAAACAACCATTCTTTCGTGAATGGATAAAGGTCTGTTTGAGTACCTTTTGCGGACCAATGTCCGAACGTACTAATTTATCTCTCAGATTTGGCGGTCTACGGTATGACATTAGAGGCGAACTGGAAAATTCCTCAATATTTCCATGTGCGCTTTTCAAAATAGGCCAATGTTTGTGTATAATGTCCCGGACGCATGGCTTCATGAGGGATCAGTCATGTCAAACTAATTTAATCAGTTTCTATGAGGAGGTAAGTTCTAGACTGGACCGCGGAGAATCAATGGATGTCATATATCTGGACTTCTCCAAAGCATTTGACACTGTACCACATAAAAGGTTAGTATATAAAATGAGAATGCTTAGCCTGGGAGAAAATGTCTGTATGTGGGTAAGTAACTGGCTCAGTGATAGAAAACAGAGGGTGGTTATTAACGGCACATACTCAGAGTGGGTCACTGTCACTAGTGGGGTACCACAGGGGTCAGTATTGGGCCCTATTCTCTTAAATATATTTATTAATGATCTTGTAGAAGGCTTGCACAGTAAAATTTCAATTTTTGCAGATGACACTAAACTGTGTAAAGTAATTAACACATAAGTTGACGGTACACTGCTACAGATGGACCTACATAGACTGGAGGCTTAGGCAGAGAAGTGGCAGATGAGGTTTAACACTGACAAATGTAAGGAAATTATGAAACTAGAGATACTCAAAAGGTTATGCGAGATATATAAATCCAAAATCATAAGCATAAACCTAAAACTTAACTTTTAATAAATCTTTAAAATTGTGGACGCCAATACACAGCTCATTAAC
Organism: Rhinella marina; assembly: GCA_900303285.1. NCBI lineage: Eukaryota > Metazoa > Chordata > Amphibia > Anura > Bufonidae > Rhinella > Rhinella marina. The sequence goes on along the minus strand of ONZH01018609.1, from coordinate 22,244 downwards.
AAATATACGGGCCAGATAGGTAAGGAAGTGGGTAGTGAATCTGACCCTGGGCTGTCCCTGAAATCGGCTCAGCCCAGGGAGACACCTCAGTGGTAGGTGACCCCTGTCCACATAACTAGTCCTATTAAGACCTATTTTGGCCCTAAGACAATACAAATAATAACACAACAATGATGATCGCCATAATTTCCAAAGCCGTTAGTGAATAATACCCCAAAGGAAATCCCGACACGTTTCCCCAGAAAATAGACATGGGATATGTTAACGGACTAAACAGATAAACACATAAATGACTTACTAAAGGAAGTAGACTATGCAGTAAGGGACAATACATAGATAAATGCATCCATGTGAGGCAGAACAAACATATAGAAAGCCAAAGCCAAGTGTAGATACAGGCATACAGACTTATATAATGCCTAACAAATAGCAATGGGTTCCTATAAATGTGATATGAGGCTGCCAATGTACACAAGTGAATAAGATAGTGTCAGGGTAATATATCAAGATTGTACATAGTCAATCTCCCCAACATCATCTAATAAGCGATTACATGTATTGAAATGAAAATTAGATTATGAGGTGGCCATTATTAGTATCATGAGGTGGCCAAATAAGCCTCTCACATGTCCAGATGTAACACATGGTGCAGCAGTCCCCACGCACATAGATAAGCGCCTGTGTATGAGGATAACCATGAGTTTAAATACTCACTGAGGGGGAATTGGCGTGTACGTACGTTCAATGATGTGCACGCACGCACTGGATGACATCACAATGATGTCTATCACGTGAGCAGAGGATATATACCAAGTGGAGTGGAAGGACGGTGTGTGTACGTATCATAATGCGTACGCACGCACAAAATAACATCACTATGTCTTAACGTGACAGGGAGAATAACAAGACGGTGCGTGCGTGCGTACAATGATGCATACGCACGCACTAGATAACATCGCTATAGTGCCGATCATATGACCGGAGTAAATGCGTTCCAGGAAGTTCGTTCCACCTGCGTACGAAATGCAGGAGGTGTAAATAACGACGCTGGATGATAGTTAGGAACTAACATATTAGCAAAAATGATATGCCAAAAGCAATTTAAAATAAAATAAGCGAACATTTAATCATTATATGATAGCAATGTAAATATAATTAATATAACAAAGGAATCCCCAGGTGAGTATAAACAATGAGAAAAATAAATAAATAAATAACACTGTTATTAATTGTTGACTGAAACCTAAATCAAGTCAGTCTAAGATAATATCACAAAGATGCTTTACGCATCGATATAAGGCTGGATTTACATAAAAAAATCAGTGAGAAGCATGGCTGAAAACGAGGAGTTCTAGTATATAAAACAAGAAAAAGTCAGTCTCTCACTCAGACCAAGTGGAGACTGGGACCGGAACATATAAATCCATTTGGATTCCTTTTGAAGAATCCGTCAGTCCCAGTCTTCCCTCCTGATAGGCTCAGGGATGAGCTCAAGTGCAGAAAATTTTAGGGTCCTAGGGTCGCCATTATGGCATTCCAAAACATGGTCAGCCACTGGTGTGTGATTCTTCTTTTTGACATCATTGATATGTTCACAAATACAGAGAACTCCGCAGATGTATGTTTTGCCAATGTAGTCCTTAGGACATTCACATTGGCAGAGATAGACCACTCCCCGACTTTTACAATTAATGAAGTCTCTAATGAATAAAGACTTGCCCATGGCAGAGCATGTGTTGTACTTGCCCATACGTATATAGCAACATGCCTGACAGAACCCACAATTGAATGTCCCTATAGGTTTACGATCAAGCCATGATCCAGATGGACTTGGATGGGTATAATGACTATGCATGAGACGATCACCAAGGCTACGACCTCTCCTGTACGTAAAGGCAGGTTGGGATGGCAATGCTTCAGTCAATTCAACATCACTCAAAAGTATAGGCCAATACCTTTTCAGTATGTCACGAATTTGCTTATTAGCTACATCGAAGGTGGAAATAATCCTAATTATGTTGGTATCTGATGACGGATGTTTTTTTGGTACAAGCAAATTACTCCTCTCTTGCTCTTTGGCATAACAAAATGCCACCTTTCGAACCCGAAAAGGATATCCCCTTGATTGAAACCTATTATAAAGCTTCCTAGATTCATGATGGAAATTGTCTAGAGTGGAGCAATTTCTCCGGACACGGAGGTATTGCACCTTAGGGATACCTTTTTTGAGGGCAATCGGATGATGGCTGTCCCAGTGCAACAAATTATTTGTCGCAGTGGGTTTTCTATAAACTGTGGTGACAAATCTATCAACCTGTTTAGTGACTTGTACATCTAGAAATGTCAAGGTATCGGGGTGGGTCTCAAAGGTAAAAGATAGACCAAAGTCATTGATATTCAGAACTTTCATGAACTCGGCAAACTCCGAGACAGTACCACCCTAGATCAAGAAGACATCGTCAATATATCTAGTCCAGAAAATTATTTTGTCATTCCGCCATCTATCGTCATCCGCAAAGACCTCAATGTCCTCCCACCAGCCCAGGAGGAGATTTGCATACGAGGGAGCACAGGGGCTCCCCATAGCGGTCCCCATGAGCTGGTGGAAGAACACGGAATCGAACAGAAAGTAATTGAGGGTTAGGGTAAACTCCAACAATGTAAGTACAAATTCATTATGCCGTTTGAATTGCAACCCCCTCGTTTTCAAATAATAAGATACAGCTTCTAACCCTTTAGAGTTTGGTATGGAGCTGTATAACGATTCCACATCAATACTTGCAAGTAGGCAAGAGGGATCAAAAGATATTGTATCAATTTTTTGCAGGAAATCCATAGTGTCGCGTGTGAATGAGGGGAGGGTGAATACATAATTCCTCAAAATTTTATCCAAGTGAATGCCACATAAGATATGCCTTTTTTAAGAAGCTTAATTTCAGCCTGAGATAAAGGTCGATTCGACAGATTAATGACTTGAAGGTCGTCACGTGATCTGCCTAGTCCGCTGTCTTGGGACGATCCCTGAGTTGATATGGCAGGGGGCCTTTGGCTAAAAACCCTTGAGGGTTGACAGAGGATAAGACAGAGGATGAAGTGGTTAAGTCCCCAGTTGCTCCCCTTTGGTTCCCCCATTTTTGTCGTCCTCTGCCGGATTCACACTACCCACTTCCTTACCTATCTGGCCCGTATATTTGTTAATGAGCTGTGTATTGGCATCCAGAATTTTAAAGATATATTAAAAGTTAAGTTTTAGGTTTATGCTTATGATTTTGGATTTATATACCTCGCATAACATTTTGAGTATTTCTAGTTTCATAATTTTCTTTTTGAAATGTACTGAAATGGCTGGTTTTCTGTCTGGCACCATTTTCACTGAAGCCTTCACTGAAGCCAAAGGCCCCCTGCCATATCAACTCAGGGATCGTCCCAAGACAGGGGACTAGGCAGATCACGTGACAACCTTCAAGTCATTAATCTGTTGAATCGACCTTTATCTCAGGCTGAAATTAAGCTTCTTAAAAAAGGCCTATCTTATGTACCGACTACTTCTTTTAAGGCTTTCACCTGGGTAAAAGACCTTAATCTATTCTGCAGAAAGCTAAAATGGTTTAAATTCATGAAGAAAACACAGTGTCAAACTTGTGATCAGCTGGGGATCTCTATGACCGATTATCCTGACCTTCAATTACTTATGGACCTCTGGGAGGAGGGATCTAGAAATCCTGGTGAAGGTCCCTTCAGTAACCTCCGTCCTAAGAATACGAAGCACCCACCCCCATACAATTAATATCATATTGATATTTTTTTGCAAATGGTTATCACTGAGTTAGAGAACATTCAAATGCCCATTGATCACTTTTGCAATCTTTCAGCCTCAGAATTCCAGGTCCTAAATGCTTTGGAACTGGACAAATCAATTATAATAAAATCATCTGACAAAGGCGGTAATCTGGTTATACTTAATCATGATGATTATTGTGGTATATGTAACAGATTATTGTCAGATCGATCCTGCTACAGAATTTTAGACCATGATCCTACTGCTGCCTTTGTGCTTGAATTAAAAACGATTCTTCGTGAGGGCCTCTTGAAAGGAGTTCTAAGTAGGTCTGAATATCAGTTTGTCCTGCCGAGCTCACCCCAGGTTGCCACCTTTTATGGACTCCCTAAAATTCATAAGGTGCTATCTCCTCTTAAGGGACATCCTATAGTATCTGAGGTGGGCTCGGTGACACGAAACTGTGGCATTCACTTGGATAAAATTTTGAGGAATTATGTATTCACCCTCCCCTCATTCACACGCGACACTATGGATTTCCTGCAAAAAATTGATACAATATCTTTTGATCCCTCTTGCCTACTTGCAAGTATTGATGTGGAATCGTTATACAGTTCCATACCACACTCTAAAGGGTTAGAAACTGTATCTTATTATTTGAAAACGAGGGGGTTGCAATTCAAACGGCATAATTAATTTGTACTTACATTGTTGGAGTTTACCCTAACTCACAATTACTTTCTGTTCGATTCCGTGTTCTTCCACCAGCTCATGGGGACCGCTATGGGGAGCCCCTGTGCTCGCTCGTATGCAAATCTCCTCCTGGGCTGGTGGGAGGACATTGAGGTCTTTGCAGATGACGATAGATGACGGAATGACAAAATAATTTTCTGGACTAGATATATTGACGATGTCTTCTTGATCTAGGGTGGTACTGTCTCGGAGTTTGCCGAGTTCATGAAAGTTTTGAATAACAATGACTTTGGTCTATCTTTTACCTTTGAGACCCACCCCGATACCTTGACATTTCTAGATGTACAAGTCACTAAACAGGTTGATAGATTTGTCACCACAGTTTATAGAAAACCCATTGCGACAAATAATTTGTTTCACTGGGACAGCCATCTTCCGATTGCTCTCAAAAAAGGTATCCCCTCCGTGTCCAGAGAAATTGCTCCACTCTAGACAATTTCCATCATGAATCTAGGAAGCTTTATAATAGGTTTCAATCAAGGGAATATTCTTTTCGGGTTCTAAAGGAGGCATTTTGTTATGCCAAAGAGTAAGATAGGAGTAATTTGCTTGTACCAAAAAAAATCCGTCATCAGATACCAACATTATTAGGATTATTTCCACCTTCGATGTAGCTAATAAGCAAATTGGTGATATACTGAAACGGTATTGGCCTATACTTTTGAATGATGTTGAATTGACTGAAGCATTGCCATCCCAACCTGCCATTATGTACAGGAGAGGTCGTAGCCTTGGTGATCATCTCATGCATAGTCATTATACCCATCCAAGTCCATCTGGATCATGGCTTGATCGTAAACCTATAGAGACATTCAAGGCATGTCGCTGTCAGGCATGTCGCTATATACGTATGGGCAAGTACAACACATGCTCTGCCACGGGCAAATCTTTTTTCATTAGAGACTTCATTAATTGTAAAAGTCGGGGAGTGGTCTATCTCTGCCAATATGAATGTCCTAAGGACTACATTGGCAAAACATACATAGAACTTCGCAGACGTATCTGTGAACATATCAATGATGTCAAAAAGAAGAATCACACACCAGTGGCTGACCATGTTTTGGAATGCCATAATGGCGACCCTAGGACCCTAAAATTTTCTGCACTTGAGCTCATCCCTGAGCCTATCAGGAGGGGAGACTGGGACTGACGGATTCTTCAAAAGGAATCCAAATGGATTTATATGTTCCGGTCCCAGTCTCCCCTTGGTCTGAGTGAGAGACTGACTTTTTCTTGTTTTATATAATAGAACTCCTCATTTTCAGCCATGCTTCTCGCTGATTTTGTTATGTAAATCCAGCCTTATATCGATGCGTAAAGCATCTTTGTGATATTATCTTAGACTGACTTGATTTAGGTTTCAGTCAACAATTAATAACAGTGTTATTATTTTTTTTTCCTTTGTTATATTAATTATATTTACATTACTAATAGAGATGAGTGAGCATGCTCGTCCGAGCTTGGTGCTCGTTCAAGTATTATGGTACTCGTAACTGCTCGCTGCTCGGACGAGTATCTCGCCATGCTCGAGGAAATGGCATCTCCCGCATTTTGAATTTTTGGCGCCTATAAACTCAGCCAATCACAAGCCAGGAGACTCTGCGGTACACCCAGCATCACGTTGGGCCCTTACATGTCGATAGCAGGGGTTGGCTGGCCTGATCAGGTGACCCTGGAATATACTAGTGACTGCCCGCCGTGCTCGGCTCAGATGCTGTCTGGATGTCGTTGGGGACAGAGCTGCTGCGTTTCAGGGAGAGTGTTAGGGCCTGGATTTAGTTCTCTGTTAGGCAGGAGTGATCTCAAAAGAACCCAACAGCCCTTCTAAGGGCTACAAGACATTTTTTTTTGTCTCCTGGCTGGGCTGGCTGGCACTTGTAGTGCAGCTATCACCATATATAACCCTTTTTTTATTGTTTTATCTCAGTGATACAAATCCATTTCATACAGCAGTGTCGAACCATTCTGTGTGTCACAGTTCAGCTGTCCACTCACCACAAAGCACAATCCGTATTTTCTGTCCAGGTGACCCATACTGTACGTCACGTAATCAAATACGGTCTTTTTCTTTCACTGATACATCTACATTAGAAAAATCTCTGTGCGACATTTGTCTGGGTTGCAGTAAAAATAACCGCAGTCAGCAGGGGCTGAGTTTGCTCTCTGATAGTTTCTGCACGTCACATTAAAAAAAATATATATATAAAAAAAAATATAAAAAAAAAAAATATATATAAAAAAATAGTTTTTTTTTTATCTCAGTGATACAAATCCATTTCATACAGCTGTGCGGAACCATTCCGTGTGTCACAGTTCAGCTGTCCAGTCACCACAAACCACAATCCGTATTTTCTGTCTAGGTGACACATTCTGTACGTCACTTAATTCAAAAAGGTCTTTTGCTCTCACTGATGCAGCTACATTACAACAATCTCTGTGCAACATTTGTCTGGGTTGTACTTAATCAGACCAAGTCTGCCTAATCTAATAGTTTCAGTGTAATTGCACCATACTGCACGGTACTTAGTAACATACGTAATTTAGCTCTAACTTATCCACCTATATACAAACCACAATCCGTATTTTCTGTCCAGGTGACACATTCTGTACATCACTTAATTAAACAAGGTCTTTTGCTCTCACTGAGACAGCTACATTACAAAAATCTCTGTGCAACATTTTTCTGGGTTGCAATTAAGCAGACCAAGTCTGCCTAATCTAATAGTTTCAGTGTAATTGCTCCATACTGCACGGTACGTAATAACATACGTAATTTAGCTCTAACTAATCCACTTATATACAAAACACAATCCGTATTTTCTGTCCAGGTGAAACATTCTGTACGTCACTTAATTAAAAAAGGTCTTTTGCTCTCACTGATACAGCTACATTACAAAAATCTCTGTGCGACATTTGTCTGGGTTGAAGTCAAAATAGCCACAGTCAGCAGGGGCTGAGTTTGCTCTCTGATCGTTTCTGCACGTCACGTTAAAAAAAAAAAAAAAAATAAAAAAAAAGGTTTTTTTGTTGTTTTATCTCAGTGATACAAATCCATTTCATACAGCTGTGTGGAACCATTCTGTGTGTCACAGTTCAGCTGTCCAGTCACCACAAACCACAATCCGTATTTTCTGTCCAGGTGACACATTCTGTACGTCACTTAATTAAAAAAGGTCTTTTGCTCTCACTTATACAGCTACATTACAAAAATCTCTGCGACATTTGTCTGGGTTGCAATTAAGCAGACCAAGTCTGCCTAATCTAATAGTTTCAGTGTAATTGCTCCATACTGCATGGTACATAATAACATAAGTAATTTTGCTCTAACTTATCCACCTATATATTTTCTTGTTCAGATTGAACAAGTTTGTGGGTTTCAGTACAGCAAGTCCATTTTTTTTTAATACAATACACCTATATACAGAAAATGTTGAACCCCAGGGCTAAGGTTCGAGTGCGTGGGCGTGGGCATTCAATTACTGCAGGGGGCAGAGGCCATGGTCCTGGGCAGGGTGAGACAGTACCTGCTGATGAGGGAGCAGGGGAACGCCGCAGAGCTACACTCCTTAGCTTCATGTCTCAACTTACAGGGACACGTGGCAGAGGACTGTTGAAACCACAACAGTGCGAACAGCTGATGTCGTGGATTGCGGACAATGCTTCAAGTAATTTGTCCACCAGTCAGTCTTCCACTCAGTCCACCCACGTTACCCAAGGGAGCACTCCTCTGGCTCCTCCACCTCAACCTCCTTCCCCCCAGTCTGCCCCCTCCCAGGAAAATTTGGAATGCGATCCGGCATACTCTCAGGAACTGTTTTCTGGACCCTTCCCAGAGTCACAAACCACTTCTCAGGTTGCTGCTGACCTCGTTCCCGATGCCCAAGTTTTCCAACTGTCGCAGTCTGTGGGTGGTGATGATGATGACAATGTTGACTTAGTGGAAGAAGTGTGTAAAGAGGTGTCGGACGATGAGGAGACACGGTTGTCAGACAGTGGTGAAGTTGTTGTCAGGGCAGGAAGTCCGAGGGGGGAGCAGACTGAGGAATCAGAGGATGACGAGGTGACTGACCCAAGCTGGGTTGATAAGCCAAGTGAAGATAGTGCTTCTGAAGCGGAGGCGAGTGCTGCACCAGAACAGGTTGGAAGAGGCAGTGGTGTGGCCAGAGGGAGAAGCAGGGCCAGAGCTGGTGCATCAGCAGCAACTGTTTCACGTAGTGAAGCTCCCGTGGCGAGGCCTAGATGTTCGCAAGTCTGGAGGTTCTTTAAAGAAATTGAGGATGACCGACGGACTGTGGTGTGCAACCCATGCCACACCAGGATCAGCAGGGGTGCCACCACTACTAGCCTAACCAACACCAGCATGTGCAGGCATATGAGTGCTAAACACCCCACTCAATGGAACCAAGGCCGTTCACCTCCTGCGGGTCACACCACTGCTCCTTCCCCCGTGTCACTCGCTGCCTCTGCTAGTCAACCCCCTGCCCAGGACCCCGGCACGAGCGCCTCCCGCCGGAAAACCACACCTTCACCTCCACGATCCTCCGGAGCGTCCACCAATGTGTCCCAGCGCAGCGTTCAGCTGTCTTTACAGCAGACGCTGGAGCGCAAGAGGAAATACAGTTCCACCCACCCACATGCCCAAGCCCTCAATGTCCACATCTCCAAATTGCTGAGCCTGGAGATGCTGCCCTATAGGCTGGTAGAGATCGAGGCCTTTTGCAATCTCATGGCGGTGGCTGCCCCTTGGTATTCGGTCCCCAGCCACCACTATTTTTCCCGATGTGCTATCCCATCCCTACACCAGCACGTGTCACAGAACATCATCCGTGCCCTGACCAACGCTGTTTCTGAGAAGGTCCACCTAACCACGGACACGTGGACAAGTGCTGCCGGGCAGGGACACAATATATCACTGACGGCACATTGGGTTAACTTGGTGGAGGCTGGGACCGAGTCTGACCCTGGGGCCGCTCATGTACTGCCAACACCGAGGATTGCGGGGCACACCTCGGTCACGGTCTCTCAGACGTACTATGCCTCCTCCTCCTCCGAATTACCATCCGTGGGCACGGCGCCTTCAGTCGGTAGCTCTAGGCGCAGCAGCAGTGCCGCGGGTAAGCACCAGCAGGCGGTGCTCAAACTGCTGAGCTTAGGTGACAAAAGGCACACCGCCCAAGAGCTGTTACAGGGCTTCATGGCGCAGACCGATCTGTGGCTGGCACCGCTGAACCTCAAGCCAGGCATGGTTGTGTGGGACAACAGGCGTAACCTAGTGGCGGCTCTGCAACTCGGCAGACTGACACATGTGCCATTCCTGGCCCACGTGTTCAATCTAATAGTTCAGCGGTTCCTCAAGACATACCCCAATCTGTCTGATTTGCTCACCAAGGTGCGCTGCATCTGTGCGCATTTCCACAAGTCGACCACAAATGCTGCCACTCTCAGGGCAGCTCAGCGCCGCCTACAACTGCCCGCTCACCGACTGTTGTGCGACGTGCCCACAAGATGGAATTCGACATTAAACATGTTATCCAGAGTTTACCAGCAGCGCAGAGCGATTGTAGACTGCCAGATGTCAACTTCCACCAGAACTGGTAGTCAGGTCACTCAGATTCCTCAAGTCTACAATGAGGAGTGGATGTGGATGTCTGATATCTGCCAGGTGTTGAGCAACTTTGAGGAGTCAACACAGATGGTCAGCGGCGATGCCGCCATTATCAGCCTCACCATCCCGCTGCTTTGCCTGTTGAAAAACTTACTGCTCAGCATGAAGTCGGATGCTTTGCGCTTGTCACAAGAGACGGTGGAGATTGATACGTCGCTTGATAGCCAGAGCACCCTCCGGTCTGTTTCTTAGCGCGTATTTGAGGAGGGGGATGAGGAGGAAGAGGAGGAGAATGTCGGCGAGACAGAAGAGGGTACCAGTGCTCAGTCCTTAACTCTTGAGCGTGTATGGGCTGAAGAGGAGGACTTGGAGGAGGAGGAGGAGGAGGAAGTGGAGAGTCAGGCCAGTGAGGAGAGGGAATTCTTGCGTGTTGGGACTCTGGCGCACATGGCAGACTTCATGTTAGGCAGCCTATCCCGTGACCCTTGCGTTAGAAGCATTTTTTCAAACACCGATTACTGGGTGTTCACTCTCCTGGACCCACGGTACAAGCAGAACCTTTCCACTCTCATCCCTGTAGAGGAAAGGAGTATGAGAGTGAATCAATATCAACAGGCCCTGGTGCACAAGCTGAAACAATCCTTCCCATCTGACGCTGCTAGCGGCAGAGGGCGTGGTTCTGTGGGCCAAGTAGCGGGGGAGAGGAGGCGAGCAGGCAGCTTGTCCAGCACTGGCAGGGGAACGCTTTCCAAGGCCTTTGCCAGTTTTATGTCACCCCAGCAAGACACTGTCACCTGTCCCCAGTCTAGGCAGAGTAGGGGTGAGCTTTACAGAAAGATGGTGAGGGAGTACCTAGCTGACCATACCAACGTCCGGACCGATCACTCTGCTCCATACAACTACTGGGTTTCAAAGCTGGACACGTGGCCTGAACTGGCGCTGTACGCCTTGGAGGTGCTGGCCTGCCCTGCCACTAGCGTGTTATCAGAGCGGTTATTCAGTGCAGCTGGTGGCGTCATCACCGATAAGCGTACACGCCTGTCAATTGACAGCGCTGACAGGCTGACGCTTATTAAAATGAACAAAGCCTGGATTTCACCGGAATTCAAATCTCCTCCAGGGGAAAGTAGCTAAAGATTAACATTACTTATGTATCCGATTCCTCTTCTCTACTCCTCCTACTCCTCCTCCTCCTTGTCGTCTTTGCCTATCGCTGACCCAAAAAACGCAATTTTTTAGAGGGCCAACTGGCACTCTTTTACCACAATTTTTCCGGAGGGCCCCCAAAAGGCCCTCTGTTCAAACAATTTTTCCGGAGGTCCACCTACAGGCCCTCTCTCTAAATAATTTTTCTGGAGGTCCACCTACAGGCCCTCTCTCTAAACAATTTTTCCGGAGGGCCCCCTACAGGTCCTCTCTCCAAACAATTTTTCCGGAGGTCCACCTACAGGCCCTCTCTCTAAACAATTTTTCCAGAGGGCCCCCTACAGGCCCTCTCTTCAAAAAATTTTTCCGGAGGTCCACCTACAGGCCCTCTAAACAATTTTTCTGGAGGGCCACCTACAGGCCCTCTCTCTAAACAATTTTTCCGCAGTGTCAACTACAGACACTGTAAAACAATGTTTCAAGAGCGTCAAACAGACAGTCCAAAACAATTTTTCAGGAGGCGCAAGTTCCGATATTTAAAAAAAAAATTTTTTGCTGAGGGTCGACTTTATGTAATCCGAAAAGAAAAAATTTTTTTGAGGCTCAACAAAAGCCATTTCACTGCATTCTCAGTCGGACAAAGTCATTGGTGGTGTAACCGCCATGCTGTGTCAGGCAAAATTTTTGGGTGGCTCACCTGCTACCTCATCTAACTTGGTCACTTGTTGTTGTCACCGCCGTGCTGTGTCAGGCTTATGCCTGCATCGTGTGTCTGGGGATAGGAGAGCAGTGCCAGAATGGGCATGGGTGATAGACCTTCGTTGCCCCTAGTTGGGTGCTTCCCTAACATGTGATGGGCATGTGCCTTGCCTTTCTTGGTCTGGGTGAATACAATTGCCATGAGGGTAACCACCAGACTGTTGCAGGAGAATTTGGGGTAATGGTGGGATTAGGCAGCCTCAGAGGCATCCATGCATGCTGTCCCTGCTGTTTCCTGTTCATTTCCGTGGGGTTTCCATCATTTTCTGAGGTTTCCAGGTTTTCACCCAGCCTTCCCTAGGCAGAGCCTTGGTCCCCTGCAAAAATGCTTGAGTCTCCCATTGACTTTAATGGGGTTCGTTACTCGAAACAAGCACCCGAGCATCGGGAAAAGTTTGTCTCGAATAACGAGCACTCGAGCATTTTAGTGCTCGCTCATCTCTAGTTGCCACCCATCTGATACCACACACCTACTGCCTATGCTGCCATCTTCTCCTATTGCCATCATCTTGTGCTGTTACTGCCACTGCTGTTGCTCCCTACCTCCTCACTCTGTGACTGGGCCATTATGTTGCCTCCTCATGCTGTTGCCACCCTCACCACTCTGTGACTGGGCCACTCCTGTTTTTGCCTTACCAATACTGATCAATTACTAACCAACTACAGACTGTGTGAAGATGGATACTCAAAAGACAGGATCCATTTAGTTGTTCTTTGGGTTTAAGAAGTAGGGGAAATTAAAAATTGATGTCAACACAAATTTATTGCTGACACCATCCCCACTCTGTCATGGAGCTACTACTTGTATCAGTTGGTAACAGAACAGATTCCTTATCAATCTATGTGGAAACAGCAGACGGTGTAAAATTAGACCACTCTTTCACTCTAAAGTAGCATGAGTATACACCCCACAAAGTGAAATGAGACAGCTCTTTCACAATTTAGTAGAATCAGTGGCTAACAGTTTAACTAGCAGATGGTGTAAAATGAGACTGCTCATTCACTTTATAGTAGAATCTTGGGCCACTGCACAGTTAAGTACATTATACCTCAGGCAAACATTGACCCGTAAGGCTGAGTTCACACTTTAGTTATTTGGTCAGCTAATTCCAGCAGTTATTGCATGGTCAACAAAAATAATCATGAGCCAATCCTACTATCAGATAAGGTATCATGAAAAGATCTGCGCCTGTTCTATGTTTGGGACCGATAACTGACCAAATAAGTGAAGTGTGAACTGAGCATGATAGTGACGCACACCAATGCACACATCCGTATACTGTATGTGGCCTGCCAGTCCTACTGACACACAGGACTAGCTATATATGTTGTTGCAATGCACAGTGATTTACACCAAGATACACTCTCCCTGCAGTATGGGATATAGCTGATTTAACGCATTTCATGACTGATTAATTTGGAACAAAGCTAATTTTTTGGAAAAATTCAGTGAAGCGTCCAAATCAAGTTTTTGAAAACTTTGCTCACTCTAGTTGTAAGCCACCTGAAAGGGGAATGGGGGCACATTAGTTTAAATAATGGATTACCCCTTTAAATTGTACATTTAAAGCCAACATTGTCAAATGAATGTAATTGTTATACCAAGTAAATAGTTTCAGGTACCAAACAGACAATGTATTTTATAATATGAATTATATATTTTGAATGTGACTACTTCTGTGATACAGAAACAAGCAACCCAAAATGATTTCCAAGGAGTACAGTAAATCAATGTGGCGAAAATGTATCCAGGATGGATAGTATTGCACTCCTAGATACATTAATCTCCTGCAGTTATTTGAGGTCACGTAATATATAGGCTGTATTTCAGAAAGATCCTGCTGTTAAAGATAATTTAGTTACAGCATCACATTTCTATTCTGTCATGTTACCCCAGTATAATGTGTTATATGATTGATAGCAGATATTTAAAAACAATCTATCTCCTGTTAATGGTCTTAAACTAAGTACATGACCACAAAAATGAGTGACTAAGTAAAATTAAATATGCGATTTCAAACTCAGTTTTAGTTAAGTGCTTGGGCTAAATTGCTGACTATTATTACAGCAAATGTGATACGCTTACTTAATAATTATCTTGCCTTCAGCTTGTACATCTGATATTGAACAGATGTTGAATTGTGTGACTGAACAGGTTTTGGAAAGCCATCTGCAACAATTAGCTCAAGATGTGGAAAATCTGATTCATTTGCTATGATTTAGTCAAAAACATGTTCCATATTTTGAAAAGACACTCTGAGAAAGAAAATCCAAATGTATTTAGAAGCAGGAATGGAGGCAGGAGGTGAGGCATTAAAATACATTAAGTATTTATGTTCCGAAGAAATCCTTTAAAAAGCCATGTAAACTTTGGCATTCAGCGTGAATAGTTGCCACCTGTTAATCTGCTGCTCAAAGCAGCTGCTTTTTTATTGTCAATAAACAGATGCAGAAGGTCCAAGAATGTCACAATGCAGTCTGCTAATCCATTCTACCAAAAACACATATTCTCAATTTCTCACAATACACTTTGCTGTAAGTACTAATTGCATGTTAACCTTATAACAGCTGCTGATCAGAGCTTTTTCTCAAGAACTACTACCTATGGTGTTTATGTACTTATTTAGAAAGTGTCAGTAAAGTTCTTTTTGTGCAATGTAGCTGGAAAAACTGCTACACAAAGGAGTATTATAATGTGATGTCTAAAGTACCAGCATGTGACCCTCATATTTTAATATATTATCATTGAAAACATGTTCTGGCAAACATTTATAAGCAAATAGTGGCAAATCAAAAATGTAAATGAACATTAAAAATAATTATTTGAAATATGAAGGTGATTTTATTCTCCACATATGGGGGACATCAATAGAGACCATAATTACAGCCAGCTAGGCTAGTCTCCAGATAGGTAAGTGGAAGGAGTTCATTATCTTCCCCAATGTTAAGCTGTGCATAAAACTGACACTTTATCAAAGATGCCTTTTTTAATCTAGAAGGGAGGTATGAGAATCAAAGAATATTCTTCCTAAATGCAATATAAAAAGAGCGTAGTATCCACATTCTGTATACTGTACTTACCTTACAAAATAATCATGCATGATTATGCAAATTAATAAACCTATATTATGTGAATTCATTAGAGAATTATTACTCAACCACAGTTTATTCTTTGGAAAGTGCCATCCTTTGGCAAAGGAACAACACCACTGTAAAGTCAGTAGCTTTGCCCCAGGTGGAAGATTTGAAACCTGCTCATTGCCATAGTTGAAGAAGCATTCCAAATATTGCCAGGGATAACCGAGGCTATTGTCCTGTAGAGATGAACTAAGTGGCAGTGCACAAACTCAACCTACTGTTCCACTAATTTTGTGGGGGCACTACAAGGTACAGTGTCCCCACAGTTTGGACCTTCAGCAACTACTAGTTATCGTTCATCATCTTGATGTGGGACAGCTTGATATAACAAGAATACCCATTAAACATAATTAGGGAATTTTGTGAAAGTGACGTGAATATTCACATCATTCATTACGTAAACAAAGGAGGTAATTTATCTTATTCCCGGCCCCTGTAATATGTTGGCCATACTAAATACCAAATGCATAAACAAATAGTGGACAACCTCAAAATTAAAGGATTTAAGGAACACCCACTCTCCTGCCATGCAGATAAACATAATAAATGCAAGGATGAGTGAATCAATTTGTAACTAACATTTTACAAATGAATCCAATGCTTTTGGAATTCATTTCAGACGAATCACATAAAACATCACTTAGCAACATTTTATTGTGAAAATCGGCAGGAAAAACCATGAGGGAGGAAGAAAAAGAATGCCTCCATGATACTAGGAGGAAGTGGTAGGGTTTTGCCCTGATTAGATCACAGGCTGACAAACAGCCTAGATCAGCCAATCAAGGGGGCAGCAGTCAGGGAGGTGTGCAGAATGAGCAGAGCATCATTCTTCTGTCTACTTGAACCTAGTAGGAAGCTGTGTTGTGGGTCTGCCTCTACAGACTGAAACTAGGGACTATAAGAAGATTACATGGATAGGGTAGGTAAAAGGAAGAAACAGTATAAGAAAATAATAGGGAGAGAATATTTGGGAATTAGGGGTATAATGGTCACTATCAGGTGTATCTGCTGGCAGACTACTGTCAGCTCATCTTCTGGCAAATAGTTCTACGTTACAGATTCCTGTTAAGAAAAACTTTTCTTTTCTAGCTAAGACGACATACAGATGTAGCAGCGCTAGCAATCACAAGAGAATCACGTGAGCGCAGAACAATATCGTAAATAGAGTACGCATCTGATGATTTGCTACGCATTGTATGCTAATGCGTACAAATTTGTATGCTAATGCTATGCATTGTACGCTAATGCGTACAAATTCACCTAATTAGCGTACTTTTACTGCAAGTGAAAGGAGTGAAAGAAAAGTCGCGATTCGTTAGCAACGCTATGCGAAAACAGTGATCGCTAGCGCTGCTACATCTGTACTGTAGCATGGTGTCTAGTTCAAAAGACGTGTCATGTATGATCACTTTTTCACTGCAAAAGCATTGCAAGAGTTTTAGTTATTCTGTGAATAAAGTGTTCAATAACTGTAGATTTTTATCATCACTGTCAACATATTTCATTGTCATACCAGAGTATTAGTGAAGGACTGGTATTACTACATTACAGGGTATAGGTAAGCATTACACTCACTTTTTGTTGTTGTGATTATTGCAACTTATCAAACGTATAGAGTTTAGGTGGACATTGCTCCTTGCTGCTGTCAACATCCTCAAGCCAGTTTCATGTCAGAATCAACGAGAGAATTCAGGTAAATAATAAAAGCAAAGAGAAAGACTTCAGAAATCATAGCGCTGCCTGATCAAGTCATATGCGTTTAGGAGGAAACTCTCCTCCTTCATCAGTTAGCATTTATCTGACCCAAGAAGAAGTATAGCGGTGTTTTAAAAAGATTAAAATAGACAAATCACCAGGATCGGATGGCATACACCCCCGTATCCTAAGAGAATTAAGTAATGTCGTAGCTAGACCCTTATTTCTGATATTTAACCCCTTCTACCCCGGAGGTTTTTTCGGTTATGCATTTTCGTTTTGCGCTCCCTGCCTTCAAACAGCCATAACTGTTTTATTTTTCTGTTCACATAGCTGTATGCGGGCTTGTTTTTTGCGGGACAAGTTGTACTTTCCAATGCCACCATTTAATATTGTATATGGTGTAGTGAGAAGCGGGAAAAAAATTCAAAATCAGGTGAAATTGCAAAAAAAACGCTATTCCGCTACAGTTCTACGAGTTTCTTATTTACACCGTTCGATGTTCATTAAAACTGACCAGTTACTTTCATTCTACTGGTCAGTATGAATCCGGTGATACCTAATATTTATAGTTTTTCCTGTGTTTAGATGGTGATAAAATAATTATAAAGTTGGCTTTTTTTTTTTTTCCTAGTCATATCTTGACCCCTATAACTTTTTGGCATTTATGTGTACGGAGCTGTATGGGGGCTAATTTTTTGCGGGGTGATCTGAAGTTTTTATTGATACCATTCTGGGGTGTGTTTAACTTTCTGATCACTTTTTATTTATTTTTTTTTTAGAAAAAAAAGCGACAAAAAACTGTGAATCGCCATTTGGACGCTTTTTTTCCGCCACACTATTCGCCGTATTGGAATTTTTTTTATATATTTTAAAAGTACGGGCGTTTTCGGTCACGGTGATACCCATGATGTCTATATTTATTGTTATTTAGGTATTTATTTTTTAATTATACGGAAAGGGGGGTGATTTGAACTTTTATATATTTTTTATTTTTTATATATTTTTTAACATTTTTTTTAAATTTTTTTGTGATTATTTTAAAGCTCAAATATGAGCTAATATATTGTGTGTTTTTTTTTCTTTAGGAGCAATCAGGGATTTACTAGATGGAGTTAAATCCCAAAATTGCTCATTTCTTATCCTGGCCTGCTATCTAGTGGCCAGAATAACATAGTAACATAGTAACATAGTTTGTAAGGCCGAAAAAAGACATCTGTCCATCCAGTTCAGCCTGTTTTCCTACAAGTTGATCCAGGGGAAGGCAAAAAAAACCCTGTGAGGTAGAAGCCAATTTTCCTCACTTTAGGGGGAAAAATTCCTTCCCGACTCCAGTCAGGCAATCAGAATAACTCCCTGGATCAACGACCCATCTCTAGTAACTATAACCTGTAATATTATTACCCTCCAGAAATACATCCAGGCCCTTCTTGAACTCTCTTAGTGAACTTACCATCACCACCTCCTTAGGCAGAGAGTTCCATAGTCTCACTGCTCTTACCATAAAGAATCCTCTTCTATGTTTATGTACAAACCTTCTTTCCTCCAGACGCAGAGGATGTCCCCTCGTCACAGTCACAGTCCTCGGGATAAATAGATGATGGGAGAGATCTCTGTACTGACCTCTGATATATTTATACATAGTTATTAGATCTCCCCTCAGTCGTCTTTTTTCTAAAGTGAATAACCCTAATTTTGATAATCTTTCTGGGTACTGTAGTCCACCCATTCCAGTTATTACTTTAGTTGCCCTCCTCTGAACCGTCTCCAGCTCTGCTATGTCTGCCTTGTTCACAGGAGCCCAGAACTGTACACAGTACTCCATATGTGGTCTGACTAGTGATTTGTAAAGTGGCAGGACTATGTTCTCATCACGGGCATCTATGCCTCTTTTGATGCAACCCATTATCTTATTGGCCTTGGCAGCAGCTGTCTGACACTGGTTTCTGCAGCTTAGTTTGCTGTTCACTAAAATTCCTAGGTCCTTTTCCATGTCAGAGTTACCCAATGCTTTACCATTTAGTATGTACTGGTGACTTGCATTATTCCTTCCCATATGCATAACCTTAATAAGAATTGCAGTTTGAAAACTGTAATCCTCACCAGCGAGGATTACAGTTTTCATATGGTGTACAGACACCCCGATTGGTCACTCGGGGCGTCTGTACATCACCCGGAAGCGTACGCATCAGAAAGCCCAGGAAGACACCGCCAATGGCAGTAAGTAGCGGCAAGTCTCTGCTGTTAGAAACAGCAGACACTTGCCGGCTATGACGCCCGCCGCACCCGCGAGCGGGCGTCATGTCCCCGCACCAGCGCCGTACATGTACGGCGCTGGTCGGGAAAGGGTTAAGCACTCTACAATGACAGGGAATGTTCCACAGGATTGGCGCATAGCAAATGTGTTGCCAATATTCAAAAAGGGTCTAAAAACAGAGCCTGGAAACTATAGGCCGGTAAGTTTAATATCTGTCGTGGGTAAACTATTTGAAGGTTTTCTAAGAGATGCTATCTTGGAGTACATCAATGAAAATAAGCAAATAATGCCATATCAGCATGGCTTCATGAGGGATCAGATGTCAAACTAATTTAATCAGTTTCTATGAGGAGGTAAGTTTTAGACTTGACCGCGGCGAATCAATGGATGTCGTATATCTGGACTTCTCCAAAGCATTTGACACTGTACCACATAAAAGGTTAGTATATAAAATGAGAATGCTAGGCCTTGGAGAAAATGTCTGTATGTCTGTATGTGGGTAAGTGGCTCAGTGATAGAAAACAGAGGTTTGTTATTAACGGTACACACTCAGATTGGGTCACTAACACTAGTGGGGTACCACAGGGGTCAGTTTTGGGCCCTATTCTCTTCAATATATTTATTAATGATCTTGTAGAAGGCTTGCACAGAAAATATCAATTTTTGTAGATGACACTAAACTGTGTAAAGTAATTAACACAGAAGAAGACATTATACTGCTACAGATGGATCTGGATAGATGGGAGGCTTATTGGCCAAAGCCAATAAGATAATGTGTTGTATCAAAAGGGGCATAGATGCCTGTGATGAGAACATAGTCCTGCCACTTTACAAATCACTAGTCAGACCACACATAGAGTACTGTGTACAGTTCTGGGCTCCTGTGAACAAGGCAGACATAGCAGAGCTGGAAAGGGTTCAGAGGAGGGCAACTAAAGTAATAACTGGAAAGGGTGGACTATAGTACCCAGAAAGATTATCAAAAGTAGGGTTATTCACTTTAGAAAAAACACGACTGAGGGGAGATCTAATTAGGGCCCATTCACACAACCAGGCGGAAGCCTCCGCCTGGCAGAGCCCGGTACGTCACCGGAACCGGGCTAAATGCCTTTGCCCTGCGCTAATTAGCGCAGGGCAAAGGAGGGCATCGGAGCATAGGATGCTCCGATGCCCTGTTCAGGTGGGCTGCCTGGGTGAATTTAAAGGTATGTCCGGATTCAGCTCTGAACCCGGACAACCCCTTTAAATACACAGCGTGTCCCCCACAGTGAAATGTTTGTTTTTATTGTGAAAAAAAATTTGTGCGGAACATAAAATATGATCAAATAACATCCGTATTAACCCACACCAACCTTTTTAACTTGTGTAACCAGTATTTATTGTTGGGAAAGGTGGCAACCCTAGCAGCATCCCCTCATCAGGACTCACTTCGTAAGAAATTATTGCGATATTCTGACCCTCATAACTTTTTAATAATTATTTCTAGATGTGGGGGTCTCATTTTTTGCGGGGCGATCTGTCATTTTTGACAGTACCATTTTGGGGTGTACATGACTGTACATGACTGAATGAAAAAAATGTGAATTTCGCATTTTTGCATGCGGTGATACCCATAATGCTATTTTTATTTTGTGTTTTTTTATTTTGGGGAATGGGGGTGATTTTAATTTTTAAGGTGTTTTCAAAACTTTTTTTTTTTATTTATTTTTTTACTTTTTGTTAAGTCCCCAAGTGGACCACAACTTACAATCATCAGTAAATTGCTTTATTAATCTATATAGAAATCACTATATCACATTTCTGTGCTGCCATCTAGTGGCTTGAACTGGGATATACCAATAATGAGCCTGAAAGCCTAGTACAGGCTGCAGCTTGCTTATAGAACAGGGTGCTTTCCCCAATCTCCACTAGTGGAAAATGCACCTGAAGAGGAACCCCGGGCTTCTGGTTTTTAACACTCTCAGATGCCCTGAGTGAAGGGAACTCATTGCTGTAAGTGGATGGGGAATGTGGTGTATTCTGGGGCCATGAGGGTGAAGATTTGTGTAAGGTGCTTTATAGGATGTAAATCTGTGAGAGAGTGCCGGAATCAACAGAATGTAACTGTGTTACATTCACTTTTGATTTTGCCCAGGGCCACATTTTGTCTAAAACCGGCCCTGAGTGTAACACTATCACAGGTTATACTGTAGCTACTAGAGATGGGGCGTTGATCCAGGGAGTAATTCTGGTTGCCTGATTGGATTCGGGAAGGAATTATTTTCCCCTAAAGTAAACAAAATTGGCTTCTACCTCACAGAGGTTTATTGACTTCCTCTGGATCAACATGCAGGATAACAGGCCGAATTAGATAGACAGATGTCTTTTTTCGGCCTTATGCCCCTTTCACACGAGCGGGAGACTCGCATGTCTCCCGCAGTGCATCTACAGGGCTGGACTCCGGCACTGACTGGGATCGCATATAATGCTATGCGATCCCTGTCCTTGCCGAGTCCAGACCTGTAGATGTGTTGCGGAAGACATGAGAGTCTCCCGCTCATGTGAAAGGGGCATTATAAACTATGTTACTATGTATTTTACTGATGAAGGAGGAGATTCTCCTCCAAAAATGCTTTGTTTTAAATACAGAACAATTTTACTACTAGAGATGAGCGAATCATTAAAAAAATTATTCGCCGAACATTCGCCGAACTTTTCCTAAGATTCGTATATTCAACGAATAGATTTGTTGATATACGTTATTATGTGCTATTAGCGAACATTTGCGCACTAAGAACAAACGTTCATTTAAAAAATGTCTGCAACTTTTTAGAAGACGTACGCATGAGCGTACAAATAGCTTACGAATCCTCAGCGTACTATTGTCTACGCGATTATGTAATACGCAGGCACGTACGAGAGGCCACGGCATGCACTCCTCAGAGACAGAGCAACTATTCGAAAATGGCATCCAGACGATCCTCATCATTTAGCTCTGCGGCACAGCTGAAATACATAGTCCGGCTGATGGAACGCCGGGATTATGATTTACAATGGCACACACTGCCACCCAAAAGGAGGTAATCCAGCAGGTGATCCGAGGCTTGCGCTATCGTTTTACACCTTGCGGACCC
>ONZH01018608.1:0-36571 GCA_900303285.1 Rhinella marina | reverse complement strand
AGCCTACAGCTGATGGAAATACATAGGAACACTGTGAAATCCCATGGGTGGATATGTGAACAAATGCTGTTCATTTTAAAAGTTACAAATCTTAATACAGACTCCAGTGTCAGAGAGCTCACAGAAAAAGTCACTTTCAATATTAAGACATAAAACACTTTACAATCACTCTTCATCTGTGAGATAATCCCACAACCATAAGAGTTGCTGATGGAGTGTATGCATTCACAAGTCTTGAATCAACAATGGTGGAAGTGAAAGCTGCTTACTTCTAAACTTGAAGAATTATCACATTACACAGAGTATTACCTTTTACGACCACGCCCTGTTTTTTTCCCAATTCACTGATAGAGTTCCCCTTATATAAGGACAACTATTTCAGGAATTTTATACTAACCTAAATCTAGTTGCAATAACTCATAATCAGAATTCTAGCATATCCACAGATCTGGGAATACATTTTTCCTTAACTCATTTTCAGAGCAACATCTTCAACATTATCATTGAACAGACAATTAGTGCCTCATGAGAAGATACTCTTCTTCTTCTTCTTCAACTATAGGCACAGCAACAGAATAAGGCAGCCTGTCTGTCTCTACACAAGGCGTTATTACACATATGTCAACATCACTTGTTCATTGCTTCTATAAAATCAGTATCCAGAACTGTGGTATCTTACACTGAGTTAATAAAATAACACATCGAAGTTCCTCTTATACTTCAATGCCCCAGATTGCTGAAATATCAGGCTCACAAGATGACTTTTTTTAAACTTAGATATAGGCGCTTTCTAATTATGTGACCCAGTCCAGGGGTGGCTGCAATCTGCACAATATTACCAGTCTCATTAGGACACCACACTGACCATAACAACGGGGATTGACAGCTAAATGGTTAATTATCTGAATTCTTTTGCACTGCTGATACTGTCTGGGATCAATAAATAACTCCTTTAGCTGTATGCAATCACTTCCTTATCTTTAAATTTTAACTATATATGGAAGACCTGACTACATTCTGAGCATTCTTTACATAACTAGGGGCACATTTACCCTGAATAACCCTACCCCTCGTTTCACTACATCTTTGTGAGTACCTGAGAGGGAGTAAATGCAAACACTTTGGTACTAGCATCTGACTTTGTTTGAGACTGCATAGTTCTTAAATTTGTTTAAATAGCCTGGACAACATCATTAATTGTTTTGGCATTTTATAAAATCCCTTATTTATATGTCCTATCTAAGGAAATTATTCACTCATAGCGTATCTGTCTCCCTGATCCATTGATTCATAGGATTTATCACAAACTAAACACCAGGCTGATACCCATTTTGAGGCTTCATTTCTCAAATTACCTCCCTAACAAATCTGGAGTAGTGGGCTCAGTTAAATCATACTGAGTCCCATTCTGTTGCTGTGTCTTAAAGTTTGTGACAAGAGTATTAGGCAGAAAAGACAAAAAGTATTGTCTTGCCTCCTCTCCCAAATCAACTTGAAATTTGGTCAACCAAGCCTCAAAATTGAGCACATTTTGAAACACACCTTTTGCCTCTTCAAGTAAAAATTTAAGATATTTAAGGCGCAAGAGAGCAGGATCCCATGAACTGCGACTACGATTGGATATATGATCTGCCTTAAAATCTATAGGGAACATCTCAACCCCTACATGCTGTTCAAACTCTTTTTGTAATACGTACTTCTAGATTCTTAATAATATGATGCTGTTTATCAGCATGATGTCGTATCCACTTTTCTATAGCCTGTTTCCACTGCATCATATCCTCCCCTCCAGTTGCTGCTGCTTATTTTCTATCTCTTTTCATTAGAGTCAATAATTGTCCATATACTGTTTCCTCACCTCCTGCACCTCTTAAATCTGCAGTGGTACGCTCTAAAACTTTCTGATGTTCCCAGTACTTCTTTCCTGTCTTAGTAATACCACAAATGGGAATCCCTGCCAACTGCTGATCTATAGTAGAATCATATGTCTCAATGGTTTTACAGAGGAGAGCTAGGCACCTAGGCTCTGTTTAAATGAAATCTTTTGATCTAATTCTCTATTCTACTCTGTAAACCAATGTAGACAGTTAAACCAGATGAGAACCCCAGAAGTGTAGCTGCTCTTCTAGCTTGGCCTCGCTTAAAAGGGGCTTACAGCTCTTGCAGCTTTTCTCACGCAGAGGTAAAAAACACTTCAGTTACTTCATAGGTGAGGGAGAGCGTACGTGTGAGTCCTTTTCACAGCTGAAGTCTTTTCACGTAATATTAATTCAACATCCGGGAAACATTCATCCGGCCTGGCATGAAACTCTATTACACCATCCAGGAATTCAACATCTGGCTCAGTGTTATCTTGATCAACATAAGCTTCTTGGGTACAAAAGTCTCTTAGCAGTTTCTTCGTCCGGAATCGCCTATTCACGGTGGTCGGATCCTAGTCACGGCACCATACTGTTGGAAATTGACCGCAGCAACACAAAACTTCTTGAAGCAACTTCTTGTTTGAGAAAATATTTTCATTTACAGTGGGGAAAACAAGTATTTAGTCAGCCACCAATTGTGCAAGTTCTCCCACTTAAAAAGATGAGAGAGGCCTGTAATTGACATCATAGGTAGACCTCAACTATGAGAGACAAAATGAGAAAACAAATCCAGAAAATCACATTGTCTGATTTGTAAAGAATTTATTTGCACATTATGGTGGAAAATAAGTATTTGGTCAATAACAAAAGTTCATCTCAATACTTTGTTATATATCCTTTGTTGGCAATGACAGAGGTCAAACGTTTTCTGTAAGTCTTCACAAGGTTGGCACACACTGTTGCTGGTACAGGTGTAGCAGCGCTAGCGATCACTGTTTTCGCATATCGTTGCTAACGAATCGCGACTTCTCTTTCAGTCCTTTCACTCGCAGTAAAAGTACGCTAATTAGGTGAATTCGTACACATTAGCGTACAATGCGTAGCATTAGCATACAAATGGGTACGCATTAGCATACAATGTGTAGCATTAGCATACAAATTCATACGCATTAGCATACAATGCGTAAAATTAGCGTACAAATCATCAGATGCGTACTGTATTTACGATATTGTTCTGCGCTCACACGATTTTCCTGTGATCGCTAGAGCTGCTGCATCTGTATGTTGGCCTATTCCTCCATGCAGATCTCCTCTAGAGCAGTGATGTTTTGTGGCTGTTGCTGGGCAACACAGACTTTCAACTCCCTCCAAAAGTTTTCTATGAGGTTGAGATCTGGAGACTGGCTAGGCCACTCCAGGACCTTGAAATGCTTCTTACGAAGCCACTCCTTCGTTGCCTTGGCTGTGTGCTTTGGATCATTGTCATGCTGAAAGGCCGAGCCACGTTTCATCTTCAATGCCCTTGCTGATGGAAGGAGGTTTGCACTCAAAATCTCACGATACATGGCCCCATTCATTCTTTCATGTACACGGATCAGTCGTCCTTTGCAAAGAAACAGCCCCAAAGCATGATGTTGCCACCCCATGCTTCACAGTAGGTATAGTGTTCTTTGGATGCAACTCAGCATTCACTCTCCCTCAAACACGACGAGTTGTGTTTCTACCAAACAGTTCTACTATGGTTTCATCTGACCATATGACATTCTCCCAATACTCTTCTGGAACATCCAAATGCTCTCTAGCAAACTTCAGACGGGCCCGGATATGTACTGGCTTAAGCAGGGGGACACGTCTGGCACTGCAGTATCTGAGTCCCTGGCGGCATAGTGTGTTAATAATGGTAGCCTTTGTTACGTTGGTCCTAGCTTTCTGCAGGTCATTCACTAGGTCCCCCCGTGTGGTTCTGGGATTTTTGCCCACAGTTCTTGTGATCATTTTGACCCCACGGGGTGAGCTCTTGTGTGGAGCCCCTGATCGAGGGAGATTATCAGTGGTCTTGTATGTCTTCCATTTTCTAATTATTGCTCCCACAGTTGATTTCTTCACACCATGCTGCTTGCCTATTGCAGATACAGTCTTCCCAGCCTGGTGCAGGTCTACAATTTTGTTTCTGCTGTCCTTCGACAGCTCTTTGGTCTTCACCATAGTGGAGTTTGGAGTGTGACTGTTTGAGGTTGTGTACAGGTGTCTTTTATACTGATAACAAGTTCAAACAGGTGCCATTGCTACAGGTAATAAGTGGAGGACAGAGGAGCCTCTTAAAGAAGAAGTTACAGGTCTGTGAGAGACAGAAATCTTGCATGTTTGTAGGTGACCAAATACTTATTTTCCACCATAATTTGCAAATACATTCTTTAAAAATCAGACAATGTGATTTTCTGGATTTGTTTTCTCATTTTGTCTCTCATAGTTGAGGTCTACCTGTGATGTCAATTACAGGCCTCTCTCATCTTTTTAAGTGGGAGAACTTGCACAATTGGTGGCTGACTAAATACTTGTTTCCCCCACTGTATTTGGAGATAAGAGCAGCAGGACAGCGTAGAAATAAATATAAAAGTCAGGCAGAATATAGCATTAATTTGAGAATGGAAGTGAGATGCAGCAGGGGCAAAGGGCAGTGTTTGCCCAAAGTCCTCAGACAGTCTTTTGAACCCCAAAAGCAAATAAATAATTAATATTATAATTCAGGTTTTCCACAGTGTGCTGAAGTCCATAAGCCCCAATGTTACTGACACAGATACATCATTTACACAGCTTCTAATTGGACAAAAGTTTATCATGACCACTTCATGCGGAAAAAGCTGTACAAGCTACTCCATACCATCCTCAAACTGATGGTTTGATAGAACGCTTAAACCAAACTCATAAAAGAATGCTTTATACGTCTGCACAACAGTATGCAAGACAATAGGATCAATTGCTCCCATATGTGTAGTTTGTATACAGAGAGGTTCCTCAAGCATCAACTAGTTTCTCCCCTTTGAGCTGCTCTATGGGAGATGACCAAGAGCATCACTGGATGTGATAAAGGCACCTATGGTTGACACTAGTGACGCAAACCTATACGACAAAAACAGGGCACCAGAAAAACTTAAACCAGTAATAGAATTGGAGGTCCAAAATATTCTAAAACTAGGTGTCATTGAGCCATTTTGTAGTCTTTGGTGTTCTCCTATTGTTCCCAAGAAAAATGAGGACATGAGAATCTGTATTGATTTAAGAAAGCTTAATCAGATTTCCAAATTTCACACTTATCCTATACCCAATGTTGATGATCTGATTACTAGGTTGGGGGAAGCCCTATATATTTTCACATTTGATCTGACCAAGGGCTATTGGCAGATACTATTTGAGAAAAACTCCTGTGAAAAAACTGCTTTTGCCACTCCACAAGGCTTATTTCACTTTACTCATATGCCTTTTGGCCTACATAATACCCCTGCTACCTTTCAAAGGTTAATGGATACTGCTCATACTGTGCAGCCTACCTTGATGTCATTGTCTATAGTTTAGATTGGACATCTCATACTTTGCACTTAGACTATGTAATACCTGCCATAGCAGGAGTAGGACCCAAATGTACAATAGTACAGAAAGAAACAGGTTATGTAATAGGTGGTGGAAAAATCAGATTGGAAATGTCTAAGATCAGAGCAGTAAAGGATGCCTTAATTCCAAAAACAAAAAAAGAGGATTTAGTAGCCTAAAGGAGAAACTTTATACTGCACCGATATTGAGTAATCCAAACTTTTCCCTAACATTTCAAGTTCAGGTTGATGCATCCGACAGAGGTATCGGTGCTGTTTTATATCAAATCCAGGATGGAGAAGAACATCCTATCCTGTATATAACTAGGAAACTGTTCCCCAGGGATTAGAAATAATCTACTATAGAAAAAGAATGTTTAGCCATCAAATGGGCCATGAAGAGTTTGCGTTATTATTTAGTAGGCAAATAATTTATGCAAATTTCTGGTCATCATCCTTTATTTTGGCTAAACACCATGAAAGGTAACAATGCTCGTTTGACGAGATGGTGCTTGAGTTTATAGCCTTACCAATTCTCAGTACAGTATAAACCAGGAAGCCAGCATAAGTATGCTGACCATCTATCTCAATTTGGTACCCAAGTTCAATAAAACAATTTTGTGGAAGGACAAGCTTCAACTTGAGCTTGGGGGTATGTTAGGGGTGAATATTATTAAAAAATTATTACTATTAGAAAATTATTTTGTCTGTGGGTGTATCTGTATGTCTTTCTTTATGTTTTTCTTCTCTTGCTGGCCAGCAAACCTATCTCTCTGTCCACTATTACTTTTGCAGACAAAGACATTGTTCACACAAACACCCAGCATGATCACCTTGGCTGCATTACAGGGTGTGAGATGCATGCAGCTGATTAACCTATGTGAGGCATAGCTGCGGTTAAACAAAGTGTTTTTGTTTCTTTAGTATAACTGGGCTATTTTATGATATGCATATTAAGTAGATTGTAAGCTTCTCTACAATGAGTTATGTTTCATTTTTAGCATTTATGTTTTGGAAATGTAGTGTGTGTATCCCTTTAAGACTGTGATCCTGAGCCTTATGTACTTAAAGGCACCTGAGCAATGTGCTAGTGATCCATGTTCAGCTCAGTGTGTGAGCTAGACACTGTGGGTGCTACTTGCTACCAAGATAGTGGCAAATACCCATGAAGAAATTATTTTTCTGTTATTTTGTGTTTGTTTGTTTTTTTTGCTCAAAATAAATATGCAAAATTTTAGACTGTTTTTAACAGCATATACGCCCATATCTCAGCATATGGTCTCAGTTAAAACACCTGAAATACTAGACAGAAATCTGTGTCAGGGCATCTCCAGACAGTAAAATTTTTTATTTTATTTTGTTTGGGAAAAATGGCAATACAAGTGTGCAATATGTGTCTTAAACAATATAGAGGTTAGAGTTCGAAATCTCTGAGTGACAATGTGCAATACTAGTACGAAATCTGTGTCAAGGCATCTCCATACAGTTCAAGTGTTGGTGTGGAGGGAGGATGAAATAATCTCATAATAGGTTGACTACTTGTGTTTTACACTAGAGAAACACTATTCAGAATCTGCATATTTGAACGCACATAAGACATTAAAGGGGTTGTCCAAGTTATGGAAAAAAATATAGCACTGTAAATCTGATGGTCAGCAATATACAGTGCTGCTCAGAAATAAATGGAAATGTACCAACATTATATCCTCATGATTTTTTAATTAGTGGTCCAAAGTAATACAACAATAAAACATTGTTTTTCAACTTACATATAATAATTTCAAAGAAGAAACAAAATAAACAGCATGATCAGTAATAAAGGGACCCATAATTAATACTTGGTTGCACACCCTTTGGCATTTATGACAGCCTCCAAACATGTCTTGTATCTATTTATAAGCTTCTTGTACTTCTCATCTGGTATTTTCTCCCATTCTTCCTTAGCAGTTTGTTCAAGCTCTTGAATATTTGCAGGGTTCTTTTTCACAATGGCAGATTTCAGCTCACCCCAAAGATTTTCAATGGGATTAAAGTCAGGACTCATTGAGGGCCATTTTAAAACAGTCATTTTTTCTTTTTCAACCATTCCTGTATACTTTTGGATGTGTGCTTTGGGTCCTTGTCTTGCTGGAGGATCCATGATCTTAGACTAAAACCAAGTTTTCTTACACTAGGTAGGATTTTTCACTCTAAAATCTCTTGATAATTCTCTGATTTCATGATTCCTATGATACGGTCAAGGCATCCAGTACTAGATGCAGCAAACAATCCCAGAGCATTATGAATCCTCCACCATGCTTAAAGGGTTTCTGTCACCAGTTTTGGGCATATAAAACAGGATGACATTTGCAATGTGCAAATGTCACCTGATGCCCAAACTGGTGATCATTTTTTTACTGGTGCCCCCGTTTTTGAAATAAATCAACTTTTGTCGTATGCAAATGAAGCTTACTAGGTGCAAGGGGCGGTAACCCTGCACCTAGTAAGCGCCGTTTCCCTACCTTTATTCACGCCCCCTTTGTTGTGATAGACAGGGCTAGGCAGCTCGCTCTAGCTGCTCCTGGCCCTGTCCGTGCTGAAAATCCCGCGCCTGCGCCGTTCGGACTTCATTCGGCGCAGGCGCAGTGAGTGCCGATTGCTGCCGGGCTCCCGGCTTCCTCACTGCGCCTGCGCCGATGACGTCACAGAACACCCAGAAGAGAAGGCGGCGCAGGCGCAGTGAGGAAGCCGGGAGCCCGGCAGCAATCGGCACTCACTGCGCCTGCGCCGAATGAAGTCCGAACGGCGCAGGCGCGGGATTTTCAGCACGGACAGGGCCAGGAGCAGCTAGAGCGAGCTGCCTGGCCCTGTCTATCACAACAAAGGGGGCGTGAATAAAGGTAGGGAAACGGCGCTTACTAGGTGCAGGGTTACCGCCCCTTGCACCTAGTAAGCTTCATTTGCATACGACAAAAGTTGATTTATTTCAAAAACGGGGGCACCAGTAAAAAAATGATCACCAGTTTGGGCATCAGGTGACATTTGCACATTGCAAATGTCATCCTGTTTTATATGCCCAAAACTGGTGACAGAAACCCTTTAACTGTTGGTAAGGAGTTATTTTCCTTATAAGCTTCATTGCGCCGTCTGTAAACAAACTGTTGCTTTGCATTGCCAAAAAATTCGATTTTTGTTTCATCTGTCCACATTTTTCCAGAAGGATTGTAGTTTGGGGATTGTGATACTCTTTGGCAAAGAACAATTGTTCCTTTTTAAGTCTTTTCTTCAGCAATGGTTTCTTCCTTGGCCTTCACCCATAAAGCTCTGCTTGGTTTAGTGTGCGGCATATGGTACTTGTTGAAACCATGACCTCAGACTGTTCCAGGTTGGCCTTCAGGTCTTTTGATATTTGACATGGTGTTTTTTCCACCATTCGCAATTTCACACCAACCTTCAAAGACATCTCTTGACAATTTTCCTCTTTCCCCCACGTCCAGGGAGGTTCTTGATGGTTCCTTGCTTGGCAAACTTATTAATAACATTGTGCACTGTTGAAACTGGGATACCAAGGTCTTTGGAGATGGCCTTATACCCTTTGGGAGTCTTGTGTTTGCTAATAATAGCAGTTCTGATGTCCTGACACAGCTGCTTTGTCTTCACCATTGTGATAAAGGAACACTGAAGTCATCATTCATTGGCTAATTCATGTCACATGGGCACCGACAATTTATCACAGGTGATTCTCATTTGTGATTTACCACTGGTGAGTCAAAATGTGTTTCCATACTAATTAAATGTAAAGGGTGCCAATACCAGTGTCACATCAAGCTTTAGGTTTTTCTATTTTTCCCTCCCATTGTTTTTTGTTTAAATTGTCGTTTATGATGTGTTCTTTTATATTTAACATGAGTGCTCTATAGAAAAAAGCTGTTGATTAATTTTTTCAGGAGATAGTCCACATGTACTTCACACATCATAGGTGCCAATAATGATGAGCAGGACTGTATAACTAAGCTAAGCAAGTTTTAGGCAAAAATATATATTTCTTCATTTCACTGGTTCTCTTCTGGCCCTTTGTTTACCTGCAATAACAACAATCTGAGGTTTTCCTCATTAATATTTGTGCCTCTCCCCCTGCTCTGCAAAGGGAGTGAATACAAGTGCTGGCCTGAGTGAAATGTCTGCTGCTGGGAGACTCAGCAGCATGTTGTATGTGTAGGACTACAATGACACTGCTGATGCACACAAGATCTTTCCCCTACCTGTTCTTGTGCAATGTTCAGTAGAAATCCTCCCATCTGTCCACTCTTTGTCTGCAGGATGAGGAGGGAAGATCCTGTGTCTCTTCATTGCCTGCAGGTACTCAGGAAAGCCTCCAGCCCTTAGTGTGTGCTGCTGAAGGGGTTAAAGTTTCCTGAAGAATCCAGGGAGAGGGCAGACAGCAGCAGAGCAGTGCAGGGGAGCGTTCTCAGCACAGTGATGTCTCGTGTACAGACACATATCTGCTCTGTCAGGCTTGTGCACGAAGCATCAGAGCAGGAAGAGAAGCTGAAATCATAGGTCATGTGACCCTCAGTGAAATCTGAGAAAGGATTCACTGCAAATGAAGTAAGTGCATTGTAACCCCCGTACATTTGCCGTGTTAGAAACATACAAAGGACAAAAAATAACTCTGACAACCCCTTTAAGCCCAAATCTGTTTTTGGTGCCGATACTGCATTGTTTTAAATGCAAATAGGCTGTAGCAGTGTCTTCTGTGTGTTTGTGGAAAGAGAAGGACATTTTATTGGGCACTTCTTTTAACCCCTTCATGCCATTTTTCACCTTAAGGACCAGGCCAAATTTTGGAAATCTGTCATGTGTCACTTTATGGGGTAATAACTTTGGAACACTTTTACTTATCCAAGCTATTGAGATTGTTTTCTCGTGACATATTGTACTTCATGACAGTGGTAAATTTCAGTCAATATAAATCACCTTTATTTATAAAAAAAATCCTAAATTTACAGAAAATTTTGAAAAATTTGTAATTTTCAAAATTTGAATTTCTCTTCTTTTAAGGAAGATAGTGATTCCTCACAAAATAGTTATTAATTTACATTTCCCATATGTCTACTTTATGTTGCCATCATTTTGTACATGTAATTTTATTTTTTGGGGACGTTAGAAGGCTTAGAATTTTAGAAGCAATTCTTAAAATTTTTAAGAAATTTTCCAAAACCATTTTTTTAAGGACCAGTTCAGTTCTGAAGTCACTTTGTGGGGCTTACATAATAGAAACCACCATAAATGACACCATTTTAGAAACTACACCCCTCAAGGTTTTCAAAACTGATTCTACAATCTTTGTTAACCCTTTATGTATTCCACAAGATTTAAAGGAAAATGGAGATGACATTTCTAAATTTCACTTTTTTGGCAGATTTTCCATTTTAATCCATTTTTTCCTGTAACACATCAAGGGTTAATAGCCAAACAAAACTCAAAAACTATTACCCTGATTTTGCGATTTACAGAAATACCCCACATGTGGTCGTACACTACTGTATGGGCTCACAGCAGGGCGCAGAATAAAAGATGCGCCAGATGGTTTTTGGAGGGCAAATTTTGCTGGACTGGTTTTTAGACACCATGTCCCATTTGAAGCCCCCCTGATGCACCCCTACAGTAGAAACAACCAAAAAAAGCCTGTATTTTGGAAACTAAGGGATAAGGTGACAGTGTTATTGATGCTATTTTGGGGTACATATGATTTTTGATCGCTTTATATTATGCTTTTTGTGAGGCAAGGTAACCAAAAAATGGCTGTTCTGGCACAGTTTTTATGTTTTGTTTTTTACAGTGTTCATCTCACAGGTTAGATCATGTGCTACTTTTATAGAGCAGATTGTTACGGACGCAATGATATCAAATATGTTTACTTTGTTTGTTTCGGTTTTACATAATAAAGCATTTTTGAAAAAAAATGTTTTTGTGTCTCCATTTTCTGAATGCCATATCTTTTATTTTTCTGCCGATCGTCGTGTGTAGGGGCTCATTTTTTGCAGGAAGAGTTGACATTTTTATTCGTTCCATTTTTGGGTACATATGATTTTTTGATCATTCATTATTACACTTTTTGGGGCAAGGTGACCCAAAAAATAATAATTTTGGCACAGTTTTTATTTATCTTTTTGGCGATTGTCTCAGGTGGGGGCTCATTTTTTGCGGGATGAGGTGACGGTTAGATTGGTACTATTTTGGGGGGGCATACGCCTTTTTGATCGCTTGGTATTACACTTTTTGTGATGTAAAGTGACAAAAAATGGCTTTTTTGACACCGTTTTTATTTTATTTGTTCTACTGTGTTCACCTGAGGGGTTAGCTCATGTGATATTTTTGTAGAGCAGGTTGTTACGGACGCGGCGATACCTAATATGTTTAAGGAACTTTAATTTTCTTCATTTTTAACCAATTAAAAATGTGCGTATATGGGGGGGAAAAATGGGATTTTTTTTTTACTTTTTAAAAAACGTTTTTATTTTTTTACACTTTTTTGACTCAGACCCACTTGGTTCTTGAAGATCCAGTGGGTCTGGTGGCTCTATAATACAATGCAGTACACTGTATAGTGTACTGCAGTGTATTTTCATTTATAGTAAGCTTGATCAGGCTTAGCTATACCATGGCAAGCCGTACGCCTGTGAAAGCATCTGGTTGCCATGGTAACTATCGGGACGCTGCCACGAAAGGGGTTAAACGGCTGACATTGGTGCCAGCACCGATGTCGGCCGTTTGAAGCAGAGTGTCAGCTGTATGCTGACACTCTGCTTCACCTGCTCGGCCATCCTGATTGCGAGGGAGCAGGGACCGCCGTCCATCCTGAAACGGGGTGGGGGGTGTTTGAAAATAATAATGCGTGGGAGGGGGGGGATCGGGGTCTGTGCCAGCAACTTTTAGGAGGATCAGATCCTTTCAGATGGCATTAGGATGCTCTGATTGGCTAGTCTGAACAGACTAGCCAATCAGAGCGATGGCTGGCCCGAGACCGCCCTCATTGGTATGTAAGAACCGTGGTCTCAGCGCTGTCACCATGTCAGCAGACATGGTGACAGTTTAATGCCATGACGTGTATACTCGTCATGGAGCACTAAATAGCAGTGCTCCATGATGAGTATACACGTCAAATAGCGTGAAGGGGTTAAGTTCCAGAAAACAGACTTGCAAAATGTTAAATACTTTGTGTGACTGTGTACATTAGGGCCATAAATGTCAAAATTGCAGAAGGGTTCCAAACAAAAGACCCAGGGCCAGGCCTTACCTTCCTTGAGCCAAAATGTGGGCAGTATCAGCACCAGCAATCCGACCAGAATTGGTAGTAGTAGTAGGCCGCAGTTCTCCCTGGCTTCAGAAAGGCACAACATTATGATTGAGGAGAATGAGGATGAGATTATGGATTGGATGGCTCACTCCTCCTCTCAGTCACAGCAGGATGACGTGAAGGTGAGTTCTGAGTCTGACACTGCTTTGGAGCCAGGGGTCACAGCATTCCTCCTGTTCCTTCTCCTAGCAGCCCCAGAGAAGGCTATCTGGGACAGTGGAGTCCCCTTGTTTTCACTGCCCCTTCCTAGTGGGACACCTTCCTTTTTTAAAAAGTACACTGGCTTGTGCAAAGTGCTAGCATTGTCTAGTAGACTGTCCTTGCATTTCAGCCATTCTTACTTGGCAAGGAACGCTCTCCTGGACTTGAAGCTACAGAAAAGTCTGGTACTACACCACTTAATCTGCAACGTTCCAACTGGCTGGAATTCAACATTGCACACCCTATAGTATCTGTACAAGCTGCGGAAAGCAGTAAACTATTTTGTCATGCACCAGATTGCCTCAGCAGTGAACATGTGTTGTTTTGAGGTCAGGCAGTGGCAGCTCATCCGAGATGCCTGTTGGGTGCCAAATCATTTCAAAGAGGCCACAAGGTTTTTCAGCAAATACAACTGCAGCACAAGCAATCTCATCTTCCTCATATTTATTTTAGATCAGACACTGATGCTAATGCAGTGACGGGAAAAAAACAGCAAACGTATCTTGCTGTCTGCCCTATAACTTTTGCCAACTCACAAGGAGAAACTCCCATGGAGACTGAGAAACTGCTCCTGGCAGAGGAGCAAGAGGATGATGATGGCAGCGGCCATGACACACATTTGTCTCAGTGGGGGTGGAGCCAGTAAGAACTAGCTCCTTGGGCATGTTGGCTAGAATGGCGACCTGTGTGCTTGCTTGCTTAAAGGGGTTGTCCGGGTTCAGAGCTGAACCCGGACATACCTTTCAATTCACCCAGGCAGCCCGCCTGAACAGGGCATCGGAGCATCCTATGCTCCGATGCCCTCCTTTGCCCTGCGCTAATTAGCGCAGGGCAAAGGAATTTAGCCCAGTTCCGGTGACGTACCGGGCTCTGCCAGGCGGAGACTTCCGCCCAGCAGTGAGCCCGGTGATGTCATCGGCGCTGATGGGCGGGCTTTAGCGCTGCCCTAGCCATTCAAACGGCTAGGGCAGTGCTAAAGCCGGCCCATTACGGCCGGTGACGTCACCGAACTCACTGCCGGGCGGAAGCCTCCGCCCGGCAGTGAATGTTTACAAACAAAAGAGCCCTTGCCCTGCGCGATCCAGCGCAGGGCAAGGGAGGGCATCGGAGCATGATATGCTCCGATGCCCTGTTCAGGGGGGCTGCCGGAGTGAGAACCTGGGTATGTCCGGGTTCAGCTCTGAACCCGGACAACCCCTTTAAGCACTAACAGGCGTATATGATGTTTCACTCATTGTGATGACTACTGGATAGCCATGGTTTTAGACTCTTGCTATCAAAGCAAAATGAAGGAATGTTTTCCTTCCTCGGAAAGGGAGACCAAATTACGTTATTACTAGAAAATCTTCCTGCAGCCTTGTGCGAGCAGATGCCTGCCACCAGCGTTTCTGGAAGGGAAGCCCCTCTCCAGCCCCTGCAGTGCACCCACCTCCTGATGCCACAAGCAGCAGAAGCCACAGCAGACAGTTCAGTCTCCTCAGCGTGATGGGAAAGTGATTTTTCATGTG
This sequence comes from Rhinella marina, assembly GCA_900303285.1. NCBI lineage: Eukaryota > Metazoa > Chordata > Amphibia > Anura > Bufonidae > Rhinella > Rhinella marina. The sequence continues at coordinate 22,074 of ONZH01018608.1, read as the reverse complement.
ATTTTTCATGTGCTGCTCCAGGCTGAGGCAAATCAGGAAGCCGAAACCTCCGGCCCCAACGCCCAGGTTCAGGCATACCTACACTCTGGCCTCTCTCAAGCTCAGGGATGGCCAACCTGCGACTCTCCAGCTGTTGCAAAACTACAATTCCCAGTATGCCTAGACTACCTACAGCTATCAGCCTAGCGCGTATCATGGTGGGAGTTGTAGCTTTACAACAGCTGGAGAGCCGCAGGTCGGCAATCCCTGCTCTAGCTCATACAGTCTTTCCTGACCCATGAGTTTCTGGGGAAGCAGACTGGAGCAGTGGCCCGAACTGGCGCAGTATGCTTTCTTTCTTGCCCAGCCTCCAGTGCCATTTCAGAGAATGTTTCAGCACAGCAAGGGGTGTGGTAACACCCAAACTGACCAAGTTCTCCTCTGCCAGTGTCCAAAATATCACTTTTTTTCAAAATGAACCAAACCTGGATTTGGGAGGATTTTCACACTCCTTCAACTGAAGCCGATGAATAGATCTGGCCTTGCTGACTGTGCCCCTTCTTGCCACTGCTGCTGCCTTCCTGTCTACCATCACATTCTATATGTATACTGCTGCCTCCATCATGCCACTGTTGCCTGCCTACCATCATGTTGAGTATGGCTTCTGCTGCCTCCAACATGCTGCCTGTCTGCCATTGTTTTACTGTGAATTCTATGATGCGAGAATAAATAGGTTCACACACAATAGTTAAGTGGAAAAAATATAGTTTACTTAAATGATAAACAAAAATACAGAAGAAACAAGTAAAGTAAACAAGAATCATAACAAGTACAATAAACAAGAATAAAACCAAAGGTATACTTAGCTATGAGTTAAAAATACATCTGTCCGGGGGGGGAGCCCTCCACTGGATCACCAGGGATACCCGGTTGCGAAAGTAGTTGACTTCTTGACATGGCTGCACCTGAGCAGTCATGTCACTCCTGAACATCTGCATGTTCCATGGACCCCCCTTTGGGCTCACAGTCACTCACTTTAAATACCCTAGGTAACTACTTATTAACTATGGACACTTCTAACATTAATCATTGTTTAGATGAGGCAATGTTTGAGAATTGCCCAAGACACAGCCATAAATGTAAAACCAGACATTAGATACACAGAGAATGTATGGTCAACAATAGAACAATAGTGAAGATAAGACAATTAAGAGTCAAACACAGCAGATCAAAGAAACAAGAAGACATAAGTGAATTGAATATAAAGAACATAGATACAAAAAGTAATCATTTGATATACAGCCATCATGTTCCATACAGTAGCTGCTGATTCCATAATGCTGCTGCCTGCTAAGATGTACCATACAGCTGCAGCTGCATCTCCTCCTACTGCCACCACCACTATTAACAATAAACATTTGCCACTACTACTGCCTTGTATGTTCCATACTGTGCTGCTTCTGCTGCCTCTACTATTGCAGCCATGTGCCTCTATTAACCTACCCTTTCAACATCCATGCTCTACTGCTGCTCTCTCCAATTAAAAAGGAGAATTTTTCTAGGCTCATTCACAACAAGCCAATTTTTTGTCTGACAATTGACCCTTCTGTGTGTTGTGTGGGCAGGCAGTCTAACCCCTTCAAGGCATACAGTTTTGAACGTTTGGTCCCCCAATAATCAAATTTCTTTCCCTTCTGTAACATTGTGTGTGTGTTTAAACACATATTTGCCCCTATGACAGGCAATTTTTGGAAGCTTTGTATTCTGAAAAAGCATAACACATGCCATGCCAGGGTGCATTTTTAAACACGCTATTTGTTAATGCTGCCAAACATGCATTTACTCATAGCTTTGTATGTCTGTGTCACTCAGACATGATTTATGATTGCTTTCATTACATTCAAGAGCTTCAGGAGAGGGAGAGAAAAAGCAAAAATTCAGAAATAGATTACAATTAGTGATTAGCAAACCTGCTCGTAACGAGCGGTTCAATGCTTGGATCCCATGCGCTCCCCTGCCCGCAGCCATCCGGATCCGTCCTCACCCGACTGTAAGTCAATGGGGACGGATCCGGATGGCTGCGGGCAGGGGAGCACAGGGGATCCGAGCATTGAACCGCTCATTACGAGCAGGTTAGCTCATCACTAATAACAATTTTTCCTAAAAATTCAGAGTCCTAGAAGGCTAGAGGGTGTTAAATACCAAATTTTCAGGGCAATTGGATCCAATCTGTACTTTTTGAACAATTTGAATCTCGACAGGTTTGCTCAGCTCTAGTCTTGAAGAATCCCTTTAAGGACGGATGCAAGTGTATATGCAAACTTTATGTTCTTCTGCACAGACAACACCCTTGTTGCACCAAGGGGCTCATTTGCATGTAGTTAAAACACAAGAATGGGGCTACTGATCAAGATAGGGCAAAGTAAGTTGGATTCAGCTACCAAGCCTACATCTACAAAATAGTTTGGATTTATATGCAGATATGTAGTGACCGCTTTAGCTTCATTGATAAGGGATTGTTACCATACCTTTACACTGTCAGACAAGTGTAGGGGACAAGCTCTTCACATGAGGAATGGTAGCACATAGTCACCAATTTATTTATAGGAAGATTGTTAGAGTAACGGACAAACACGGAGATATAAGGAAAGGTGCTCAACATTGTTACTTAATGGGAAATACAAGTATTTACTAAATCAGAAATTTTAGGAAAGCATGCAAGGCTTTTATAACTGACCCTTTTAGATACCAAATTTTTAAATATAAATAAAAATGTAAATTATGCTATGTTTCTATTACTTTATTGTTTCAATGAGAAGAGTTTCATAATTATCTATGGTCATAGTTCACACTTTCAGACTTCCATTTCCAAAACTGGCCTGTTGCCAGGTTAAATTGAAGGGAACTTGTCACGTCAGTTTCACAACTAATCTGAGCTATCTGAGTTTTTTTAATTCGATGTCTGACACCTACTGTATGAAACACATTTATTTTTTTGTTTATAAAAACCCCACAGGAAAACATTGACCGCATCACTTTGGTGTGGCTCAAAAATTGCCTTTTATTTTCTTGTACATAACTGCCTTTTGTCTAATCAGTAAAAGCATAAAACATTTATTTGCTTATTATATGGACCTGAATTAAGAACATTTTCCATTGTTCTGACTTTTAGTGAATGCTACCGTCGGATTGAACACTTGAGAAACCGTAAGGAAGTTCTGCATAGTACACTGATGGATGTTGTGAAAAGAAAACTCAGCAAACATGAGGAAGACGATATTGGAAGTGATGATGAAGATATTCTACCAACTATGCTGACTCAGAGCTGGCGTGAAAAGGGGGTTTTCCTTTAGACAAAATAGAATATAAATGCCCTATATCTTAGTTATAGTTCTACCCATCTTTCATTAAACATCCCAAGTTTCTATTTGAAATAACTTCAGTATTAGTATGGGAACAGTTTTTGTTTATGTACTGTAAGTTGTGTTAAAATATATATATATATATATATATATATATATTATATATATATATATATATATATATATATATATATACATATGTTTTAATAGACCCTTTGTCTTGTACTATCCAGAGCCCTGATATTTGCCAATTAATTTGAAATGTTTTTTGGCTCTCAGATCTCAAACTTTTTTTGGAAGTATTTTGCAGTAGTTTTGAGTAGTTACAGATTATTGAAATGCACAAATGTAATTGTATGTTGATCTTTAGAGATGAGCAAATTTCATGTTATGAAATTTGTTGACGCTACGTTTGGTGGTAAAAAGTTTATGGATTCCGTTACCACAGACCATAACACAATTCTATGACGGAATTCCTTTAGAGGCATTCCATTATCCATTTCCTCATAATTGAAGTCTATGGCCTGCATAACTGATCCGTCCCATTTCTGTTATACAGGGGCGTCCTCTCCTGCATAACGGAGACTGGAAGGATCCGTTATGCAGGCCATAGACTTCTATTATGACGGAATGAATAACGGAATGCCTCTAAAGGCATTCCATTATGCGTTCCATCATAGAATTGCGTTATGATCCGTGGTAATGGAATCCATAACGCAATTCACATTTTACCACCAAACGAAGCGTGAATGAACTTCAAAATATGAAATTCGCTCATCTCTATTGATCTTTATTGCTAAAACTATTTTTATTACATATTTCACACTGTTGTAACTTTTTTGGACTTCTACACATTTTCTTTTTTTTTTTTGGTGCTTTAAAAATAAAAAATAACATTTCTAAAAAAAGGAACCACTTCTAACATGTTACTTGGAAAAATTGTACTGTTACGCTTCAAAGTCATGTACTGTCATTATGTACTATAGCAGAAGTCTTGTTTGAATAAGGTCTGTGTGTACAGACTGAAATATTAGAAGCTAGTATAGAGTTCTCTTTTGGATTATGATTTATGAAGTGGAACCCTGTACTCGAACACCCAGTCGAACACAGGGTACTGTTAATCATAATACAACACTTCGTCTAAATGACACCGCTAGTTACTAGGGATGAGCGAACCCGAACATTACATATGATGTAAGCACATCACGCCGCAGCTCCACCTCCTTCCTCTCAGCCTCGTTCTGATGCCCGGCATTCCAGCGTGGTCACGCCGTGAGGTTCATGACCGGGCCTCAGGCATCGTGGAGCTGCTTTGAAAGCCCTGCGGGCTTGCTGTTGCTTTCTCCTCTAGCTTCTCTCCCTTTCCCGCCGCTTCATTGAGGAGGTGGCTGGCAGCATAATTAGCGTGTGCTGGTGTGGCAAGGTCTTTAAAGAGTAAATCAGGAGGAACAAAGGATAAGGTGAATTGGAAGATCAGGTCCTGGGAATTACTAAAGATCTCAAAACCTTGAAAATTATAGATCTGGAAGACAGATATAGGAGGTCAAACATCAGACTAATAGGGATACCTAAAAGGATGTAGGGTGTAAATTGTATGCAATATATTAAAAAATGGATAACTGGGTGGGGAAAACCTGTCTAACTTGTTTACTGTTGAGAGAACACATAGAATACCAGCTAGAAATGTGAATGGTTATTATCCAAGGACAATAATGGCTAAAATCATTCCATTCAAGGATAAAGGATATATTTATAATGGATCAAAAGTGTCAATATTTCCGGGTTACTCATCTACTACTCAAAAGGAGAGAGAGTCTGTGTTTATTCACTTCTGTATCCTGCTAAACTGAGAGTTGTGCATAAGGAAAATACTTGTTTTTTTTTTCTTCTTCACAGGAGGCTAATAAATGGATGGAGTCTTTGGGTCTATAAATACTGAGATAGTTGTTAGAGTTATTGTTATAATACTGAGAGTAGTGTTCTATAGGGTATTTATAACCTTTTGTTAGCAAGGGCATGAGGCTAGGGGTTGGGGGGCGGTTAAGTCATTAGGGTGTTAAGACCTCAATTTAGGGGCTGGTACACTAAGTAGGGGTATAGGATTGGGAGAAAGGTAATATGGGTGTTTTATTTGTTTTTGTTAATCCCATATGTTAAGGGATAAATTAGGCCTTTTTAAAAGGAAATGGATAGCTCATCAGTTCCACTCTGTTCAAAGTGGGTACAGCAGAGGGGTTAGCATCCTTATACATAAGGATATACCTTGTATAATTTCCCATAAGGTGGATGTAGAGGGTCGATATATCTTTCTGTATGGACAATTCGAGAATATAAAATGCGTGATAGTAGGGGTTTATATGCCTCCACCTTACTTGCATGAGGTACTGTTGAGATTATATGAGTTTTTACAGGACAAATCTAATTACCTATTGTTTGTACTGTGGTATTTTAATTGTACCATGGATAAGGACTTAGATTAACAAGAGACAAACTAAAAAAAAATGGCTAGGATGCCACTAAAGAGGTTGATGCAGGAATTTGGTTGGTGGTATATATGGAGGACCCATAATCCATTAATGAAGCAATTTTAATGTTATAGTAAAACTTATGATTCTCTTTCTAGGATTGATTTGGCAACCAGGCGACTCTTCAAAGGAAAGTGAGGGTATGAGCCGAGGGGCATCTCGGACCATTACCCAGTTTTTCTAAAGGTATGTTTAAGTGCAGAAGGGGAGAAAGCTGCTCCTATACACTATTCAGTCAACCCTGTGTGGTTTGGCCTAATGAGGCGAGGGGAGCAGTTTGAAAGAGAATTATTATTCTTTTTTTAAAATAAACCAGAACTCAGCTGGGGTGAATGTGGTCTGGAATGCAGCCAAGGCTTATGTGAGCGGATTGCTAAATAAAAAGATTATACAGCTTAAAAAAGGTTTTAAGAGTAAGGAGACGGATTTAATGTTAGCATTGACAAATATGGAGCAAAGAATGATTAATCAAAGAACGGAGGAATAATGAGGGTATAATTCATAATGATCCAGATAAAATACTGCCTCCTGAGCTGTGATAGGGAGAGCATGGACACGCCCCCGTAGCTGCAGCAGAAAAGACACTCCCCTTGAGCTGTCAACTTGATATAAATCTAGCAGAGCAATAAATGGGGAGATCTGTGGATCCATGTGAGGTACAGGCTGGTTCTAGCTTTGTTAGAAAGAGACTGTCATGTACTTATGATCTCTGATTTAAATCTTTTACATTACTCATGGGGTAACCCCTTTAAGGTTAATAATAAGTAGAGAAATGAAGTGCAATGGTAAGCTCACATGGGAAAAAGATTTAGGCCCCATAACGGAGGAACATTTGAAGAGGTTTTGGTTAGCGAGTAATTACCTGACAAATCCTTCTCAGAGAGTAACTCATTTAATAATTTTAAATCGGCTATCTGTGACCCCTTGTTGGATGCCCAATATTTTTTTTACTGACTTCAGGCCTTTATAGCAGAGTGGAATTGGGCCGTAAATACCTAAGCAACTCTCCCACAAAGCTATCCTGGTGGACAAGTCCTATCTGCTCAACAGACAATAGACACTGCAGTTTTATCTGGAAAATCAAGAGTCACCATGCCTGAGAGACAATACAGGGCGTTACCTCCTGAGGAGCACACCTGTGAACACGTGATTTATGATGCTTCCAGAGCTGGGGGGAGCCACTGCCTATGGTCACCAGTTCTGCAAGTCTGTTTGTCCTTTAGAGCAAGGACCGCTCTGGACTCAAGGATGCCACCTTCAGGAAGGTGCTAACCTCTACAACTATATCTACCGACTATAACTCGGCTGTGCTGATTGGCTAAGATGGTATCTGGGAGGTGTTCCAGGGATGGGCACAGTATGAGCTATGTTTGTGTGTATGCATAGTTAGTATATAAGACTGTACATAGATAAGCTAGTTAAGCACTTCTTTCCCTACCCTGTCTGTGACAATATATGGCCTCCATCTTAATCTACTGGCCTCATATATTCTACACACATTCAGGGGGAAGGGGCTGTAAATCTTTATTTGAGTTACTGGGGACTTCAATAAATAAACGGTCCAGAGACAGGACACTTTGGAATGCGGAGGAGGGGGAAGGCATGGGCTCTTCACCTCTCGCCTAGGAATCTTCTATAAGGTGCTGGTCAGCAGAGTGGAGGTTGGGGGGCTGGTAATTATTCACGCCCCTTGCCTGCTTTTCTCCTTAAGGAAGAGGAGAGAGGAGGTTGGGGGTTGTTGTAGTGTGCAGGGAGCGTTTGATGGACCAGGACCTGATGCTGAGGCCAGGACCTGGTGCCACAAGAAGGGAGTAGAGACTGTTGATCTTCTGCTATCCACCCTTGGCTGAGGAGAGCCTTCCTTCAAGTAGCAGAGTATCCAGGATGATTGAGGATTGAATTGCTGGCGTCGGAGTACCGGGTGGCGCTCCCAGATTTATTAATTGTTGTTTAGGAATTAGCCGAGTTAGAGTTGGTGCTGGTCCGTGTTCTGTGGAGTGAGTTCCCTGTGGTGCCATAAAGTCCTCTGGATCCGTGTCTCATTCTCCGTCCATGTGTGCTCTGTAATACCCATGCCATGACACTGTCCTTTTGTTAGTTAGTTAGTTAGTTAGTTAACCTTTTATGTTTGCTTCCCTGTATCATTAATAAAACCCCTTTTAAAGATCCAGTAGTTATTTTGTTAATTTATAATTAACTGGCACCCCCAAAGCTCAGCGGATTCTACATTTTGCACCTCAGATGGGACTGTGGTGATTTAAAATTCCACAGAGAATCCTCAGAAAACGAATCTGCTTTATTGAGGCGTACAGATCAAGGAACAAAGGAGTCTGGATCTTGGATACAAAATAAATCTTAGTGAGTATTAAGCTTCATCTTACATTCTGCTTGGTTATCTATAACTGTGTAGGAAGTTGTGTATAATTGTTAGTTTATTGTTACTACTGTTGTAGTCTAGTATACAGGGGAGATAATGTTGAACTTTTGTCAACCCCTTCATGCCATAGACATTTTTCACCTTAAGGACCAGGCCAAATTTTGGAAATCTGTTGTGTGTCACTTTATGTGGTAATAGTTTTGGAACACTTTTACTTCTCCAAGCCATTCTGAGATTGTTTTCCCGTGACATATTGTACTTCATGAGAGTGGTATATTTGAGTCAATATAGTAACATAGTTTATAAGGCCGAAAAAAGACATCTGTCCATCCAGTTCGGCCTGCTATCCTGCAAGTTGATCCAGAGGAAGGCAAAAAACCTCTGTGGGGAAAAAAATCCTTCCCGACTCCAATCAGGCAATCAGAATTACTCCCTGGATCAACAACCTATCTCTAGTAACTATAACCTGTAATATTATTACACTGCTATGTGTGACTTGTTCACAGGAGCCCAGAACTGTACACAGAACTCCATGTGTGGTCTGACTAGTGATTTGTAAAGTGGCAGGACTATGTTCTCATCATGGGCATCTATGCCTCTTTTGATGCAACCCATTATCTTATTGGCCTTGGCAACAGCTGTCTGACACTGGTTTCTACAGCTTAGTTTGCTGTTCACTAAAATTCCTAGGTCCTTTTCCATGTCAGTGTTACTCAGTGTTTTACCATTTAGTATGTACTGGTGACTTGCATTATTCCTTCCTATGTGCATAACCTTACATTTGTCAGTGTTAAACCTCATCTGCCACTTCTCTGCCCAGGCCTCCAATCCATCCAGGTCCCTCTGTAGCAGTGTACTGTCCTCTTCTGTGTTAATTACTTTACACAGTTTAGTGTCATCTGCAAAAAATTTCACTGTGCAAGCCTTCTACAAGATAATTAATAAATATATTGAAGAGAATTGGGCCCAATACTGACCCCTGTGGTACCCCACTAGTGACAGTAACCCAATCTGAGAATGTGCCGTTAATAACCACCCTCTGTTTTCTATCATTGAGCCAGTTACTTACCCACATACAGACATTTTCTCCCAGTCCAAGCATTCTCATTTTATATACTAACCTTTTATTTGGTACCGTGTCAAATGCTTTGGAGAAGTCCAGATATACGACATCAATTGATTCGCCACGGTCAAGTCTATTACTTGCCTCCTCATAGAAACTGATTAAATTGGTTTGACATTACCGATCCCTCATGAAGCCATGCTCATATGGAGTTATTTGCTTATTTTCATTGAGGTACTCGAAGATAGCATCTCTTAGAAAACCTTCAAACAGTTTACACACACCAGATGTTAATCTTACCGGCCTATAGTTTCCAGGCTCTGTTTTTGGACCCTTTTTGAATATTGGCACCACATTTGCTATGTGCCAATCCTGTGGAACACTCCCTGTCAGTATAGAGTCCTTAAATATCAGAAATAAGGGTCTGGCTATGACATTACTTAATTCTCTTAAGATACGAGGGTGTATGCCATCCCGTCCTGGCGATTTATCTATTTTAATCTTTTTAAGACGTCGCTGTACTTCTTCCTGGGTCAGACAGGGCACTTTTAATGGGGAATTTACTTTTATATTCTGCATTTCATCTGACCGTTTATTTTCCTCAGTGAATACCGTGGAGAAAAAAATATTTAATAGCTTTGCTTTCTCCTCATCGCTCTCTGCAACTCCCTCCTCATTACTCTGTAAGGGGCCAACACCTTCGGGTTTATACTTTTTACCATTTATATAATTAAAAAACATTTTCGGGTTAGTTTTACTCTCTTTGGCAATTAATCTCTCGGTCTCTAGTTTGGCTGTTTTTATTTGTCTTTTACATATTCTATTTTTTTCCTTATAGTTTTTCAATCCTTCCTTGCTTCCCTCCTGTTTTAGTGATTTAAATGCTTTTTTTTGTCATTTATTGCTTTCTTTACAGTTCTATTTATCCACATTGGTTTTTTCTTGTTCCTTAACCTTTTATTCCCATAAGGTATGTACCTCTCACAATTAGATATTAGGATGCTTTTAAAAATATCCCATTTTGTGGCTGTATTTTTATTTTTGAGGATTTTGTCCCAGTTAGTTAGGCCTATGGCCTCTCTTAGTTGGCTAAATTTTGCTTTTTTGAAGTTTGGTATTTTTGTTCCTCCCTGAAGAAACACTCTTTTGAATGACAATTTGAAGGTTATTATATTATGGTCACTATTTCCCAGGTGTCCCCCAACCTGCACATCTGTTGTTCTGTCAGGTCTATTGGTTAATACTAAGTCCAGTATGGCCGTCCCTCTAGTCGGGTCCTGAACCTGTTGGGAAAGGTAATTGTCTTTGGTTATGGCCAAGAACCTGTTTCCTTTATGAGATATACAGGTTTCAGTTTCCCAGTCTATATCTGGGTAGTTGAAGTCCCCCATAATAACTACCTCATTATGATTTGCTGCCTCGTCTATTTCGTTTAGAAGTAGATTTTCTATGGGCTCTGGTATACTAGGGGGTTTATAATAAACTCCTATTAGTATTTTATTATTGTTTTTGGCTCCATTTATTTCTACCAACAGTGACTTCACATCTTCATGTCCCTCACTTATATCTCCCTGGAGTGTGGGCTTTAGAGAGGACTTTACATAAAGGCAGACCACTCCCCCTCTCCGGTTTTGGCAATCCTTTCTAAACATACTGTAACCCTGTACGTTAACTACCCAGTCATAGCTATCATCCAGCCATGTCTCAGTTACTCCCACTATGTCATAGTCCTCCTCACACATCACTAATTCCAGTTCACCAATTTTATTAGTCAGGCCTCTGGCATTAGTGTACATACACTTAAGAGGTCTATGTATATTTTTTACCCCCCTTTTTAAATTACTATTACCTGTGAAGTGAATATCCGGGGTTTTTGGGTTACTTTGGTTGATGTTTTGCCCAATATTCTCCCTACATTCCTCACTAATCCCAACCCCCACTAACCCAACTGCTGACCTGACAGTCCTGCTCTTGCCCTTCTCCTCCCACCTCCTCTTCACTGGCCCCAGCCAGTGCCTGCACTGTGAGGTCTAAGCCTCTCTCCAGGTGTTTAATGCCCCTAAGTATGTCAAGCAGCTTATTTAGATCCAAGATCTGGCCTTTAAAATATGCAACGTGATTGCATCTAGTCCAAATGTATTCACCCTTGAATGGCTTAGTAGCATTGTCCATGGAACACCTGCTATATGGGGATATACAGTACAGTATAGAAAAACTGTAAATATGTGAGAAGTTGTGGTTTGCTGTAGCTGGAGGACTGGTGTACAGTTCTGGGCTCCTGTGAACAAGGCAGACATAGCAGAGCTGGAGAGGGTTCAGAGAAGGGCAACTTAAGTAATAACTGGAATGGGTGGACTACAGTACCAAGAAAGATTATCAAAATTAGGCTTATTCACTTTAGAAAAAAGACGACTGAGGGGAGATCTAATAACTATGTATAAATATATCAGTGGTACAGAGATCTCTCCCATGATCTATTTATCCCCAGGACTGTGACGAGGGGACATCCTCTGCGTCTGGAGGAAAGAAGGTTTGTACACAAACATAGAAGAGGATTCTTTACGGTAAGAGCAGTGAGACTATGGAACTCTCTGCCTGAGGAGGTGGTGATGGTAAGTTCACTAAAAGAGTTCAAGAGGTGCCTGGATGCATTTCTGGATTGTAATAATATTACAGGTTATAGTTACTAGAGATGGGTCGTTGATCCAGGGAGTCATTCTGATTGCCTGATTGGAGTCGGGAAAGAATTTTTTCCCCTAAAGTGGGGAAAATTGGCTTCTACCTCACAGGGTTTTTTTGCCTTCCTCTGGATCAACTTGTAGGAAAACAGGCCGAACTGGATGGACAGATGTCTTTTTTCGGCCTTATAAACTACAGATGTAGCACTGTTAATAATGACTTGCTAAACCCATTAACCAGACGTGATAACTAAGTCTACAGTGTTAATCAATACAGGGAACCCCCCTTTTGGTGGGATAACTAAAAGTGTTATCTCCCCTTAAGGCAGTGGTTCTCAACTCCAGTCCTCGGGACCCACCTGCCAGTCAGGATTTAGGAATATCCCACAGAATGAATACCTGTGGTAAGTCCTGATGGATGGACGCTAATTATATCAGCTGGTCTAAACTAAGGAAATCCTGAAAACCTGACTGGCAGGTGGGTCCCGAGGACTGGAGTTGAGAACCACTGCCTTAAGGCATGTTAACCAATGCTACATCTGTATGTTACTATGTTACTAAATCAAGTTAAAGGGGTTGTCCGGGTTCAGAGCTGAACCCGGACATACCCAGGTTTTGACTCCCGCAACCCTCCTGAACAGGGCATCTCATGCTCCGATGCCCTCCCTTGCCCTGCGCTGGATCGCGCAGGGCAAGGGATCTTTTGTTTATAAACATTCACTGCCGGGCGGTGGCTTCCGCCCGGCAGTGAGTTCGGTGACGTCACCGGCCGTAATGGGCCGGCTTTAGCGCTGCCCTAGCCGTTTGAATGGCTAGGGCAGCGCTAAAGCCCGCCCATCAGCGCCAATGACGTCACCGGGCTCACTGCCGGGCGGAAGCCTCCGCCTGGCAGAGCCCGGTACGTCACCGGAACCGGGCTAAATTCGTTTGCCCTGCGCTAACTAGCGCAGGGCAAAGGAGGGCATCGGAGCATAGGATGCTCCGATGCCCTGTTCAGGCGGGCTGCCTGGGTGAATTGAAAGGTATATCCGGGTTCAGCTCTGAACCCGGACAACCCCTTTAACAACACACAAGGAAAATCTCTCCAACCTTACTTTTTTGCTCCTTGTCTTAAACTCTTTTTTAAACGTTTTTTTAACTCCACTTATACACAGCCCACTTACACAGTAAGCCCCAATATAAATCACCTTTATTTATTAAAAAACCCTAAATTTACTGGAAATTTGGAAAAATTTGTAAGTTTCGAAATTTGAATTTCTCTGCTTTTAAGGCAGATAGTGATTCCTCACAAAATAGTTATTACTTTACATTTCCCATATGTCTTCTTTATGTTGCCATCATTTTGTAGATGTAATTTTATTTTTTGGGGACGTTAGAACGCTTAGAATTTTAGAAGCAATTCTTAAGATTTGTAAGAAATTTTCCAAAACCATTTTTTTAAGGACCACTTCAGTTCTGAAGTCACTTTGTGGGGCTTACATAATATAAACCACCCATAAGTGACCCCATTTTAAAACTACACCCCTCAAGGTTTTCAAAACTAATTGTACAAACTTTGTTAACTCTTCATGTATTCCACAAGATTTAAAGAAATTGGAGATGACATTTCTAAATTTCACTTTTTGGCAGATTTTCCATTTTAATCCATTTTTCCTGTAACACATCAAGGGTTAATAGCCAAACAAAACTCAAAAACTATGACCCTGATTCTGCGATTTACAGAAACACCCCATATGTGGTGGTAAACTACTGTATGGGCACACAGCAGGGCGCAGAAGAAAAGGTGCGCCAGATGGTTTTTGGAGGGCAAATTTTGCTGGACTTGTTTTTAGACACCATGTCCCATTTGAAGCCCCCCTGATGCACCCCTAAAGTAGAAACAATCAAAAAGTGCCTGTATTTTGGAAACTAAGGGATAAGGTGACAGTGTTATTGATACTATTTTGGGGTTGGGGGATTTTTGATCGCTTTATATTACGGTTTTTGTTAGGCAAGGTAACCAAAAATGGCTGTTCTAGCACAGTTTTTTATTTTTATTTTTTGTACAGTGTTCATCTGACAGTTTAGATCACATGCTATTTTTATAGAGCAGATTGTTACAGACGCAATGATATCAAATATGTCTACTTTCTTTGTTTCGGCTTTACATAATAAAGCATTTTTGAAAAAAATTGTTTTTGTGTCTCCGTTTTCTGAATGCCATATCTTTTTTATTTTTCTGCCAATCATTGTGTGTAGGGGCTCATTTTTTGCAGGAAGAGATGACATTTTTATTGGTACCATTTTTGGGTACATATGATTTTTTGATCATTCATTATTACACTTTTTAGGGCAAGGTGACGCAAAAATTGGTAATTTTGTCACAGTTTTTATTTATTCATTTTTACTGCTTTCATCTGAGGGGTTAGGTCATGTGAGATTTTTGTAAAGCAGGTTGCAACGGACGTGGCGATACCTAACATGTATACTTATTTTTATTTGTTTAAGTTTTAATTATTTTTAATTTTTTAATTATTTTTTAAAATATTTTATTAAACAGTGTATCTCAAATAGTTACAATAAAAGTTGTATAAAGTCTTGCCATGACATTGACGCATACATAATGAGGTACTCGGTACCTTAATAGCAAACATGCTATAAAGAAATCACATATGAAAGACATCATCAGAATCCGAGTGAACATGTAGAAAAGCTTAGTCAAGTCTCATCAAATGTTTAAGTAACACATATAGTAAACTGTAAACCGCAAAGGTACATAGGTGGGAAGGGAGGAAGGGGGGGGGGGGAAAGAGGGGGGGGAAAGGTAGGATCAAGGGGGGGGACAAACGGGGAAATGTAGAGATAAGGTGAGGTAAGAGGGACAGAAGTCTTGATCAGCATCTCCGGTGATATACCGAATCTTTTCCCGTTTTCCCTTTGACTATTGTCATATTTTGTCAGATCCCAACTTATTTTTTAAAATTCCTATATTTTTCCCAAGGGCCCCATATAAGGTCAAATTTCCCAGGCATTTTAGATTCCCAGTGCGCTATCTGTTCCATACGGTATATCTGGTCACATTTAAGTTGCCACTGGGCAATAGATGGAGGCACTGTGGCTTTCCAGTGAGCTCCCACCAGCGTCCTAGCTGCCGCAAGTAGTTGATGTGACAATGATATCAGGTGCTTGGATCTTAGTATTTTGGGAGGGGAACTTAATAAACAATAAAAGGGTGTCGCTAGTACCAGTAACCCAAAGATCCGGGATAGTATATCACAAATCGCAGACCAGAATGGAACAATAACAGGGCATGTCCACCAAATATGTAAGTAAGTTCCATTTGAGGTGTTGCATCTCCAACACAGGGGGGAGGTTGTAGGGAACATTTTGTGAAGTCTCATTGGGTTGTAATGCCATCTGGTCAGTACTTTGTAATAGTTCTCCCGGAGTTTGACACATCTAGATATTTTCGGCACACGTCGCCATAATATTTTAATATCATCCGGGGTTAGGTTTATCATAAGGTCTTTTTCCCACTCAGTGATGAAGGACGGTTTAAACACAACTATTGATGTTGCCAACGCCGCACTCAGTTTTGAAATTGTGCGTCTCGGAGTCGCAGAGGTAAGCGCCATAACTTCAAAGAGCGTGGGAATGAGAATTGAGTTCGGAGGGAGTTGTATTAGTTTAATTTCCTTCATGAGGTGAGCTTTTTGGAAATAGGTTAAACCAGCTATAGCGGGTAAATCTGATGCAGAGGGATTTGTATGTTGTGAATCGGTCAGATAATCCAGAATGGTGACCGTGTTCTTTTTACATAGGTCGGTAAGAGAATTTTGAAAATCGGTGTTGCCTCGCCACATTATATCCCTAATTTGCAGTAGGGGGGAGAGTTTCGTGTTAAGTAGTTTACCCTTCAAACAGGTATGCCATAATTTCAGAGTACTACTGACCAGAACGCCTGCTTTATCTCCCCTTTTATTTAATTGTCGGGTCTCAGCAAGTACTAGGGACCGGAGTGGAGCTTCTACCATAGCCTGATCAGCCACCACATCCAAACGTTCGGGCGAAAATCTAAGCCAATCTAAGACTTTAGTACTGTGTACTGCCCTATAATAAAGGGAGATGTCGGGGAATCCCAGACCTCCGTCTATCGTAGGCTTTATTACCTGTGTGTATGGTAATCTAGGTCTGGCTTCTTTCCAGAGGAATCTAGTTAAAATTGTCTTCATTTGTTTGAAAAATAGGTTTGGTATGTAAATAGGTAGGACCTGGAGGTAATATAGAATCTTTGGGAGTATAATTGTTTTAATTAAAGTGCAACGGCCAAACCAGGATGTGAAAGGGATATCCCACGATTTAAGTAGAGTAGCAATCGTCTGTGGGAGTTGTGAATAGTTTTCTTTATAGAGGTCTGACGGATGGGATTTAAGCTTGATGCCGAGAAACGGTATGTGGTGACTAGACCAGATGAAGGGAGAACAATTTTCCAGCATACGCTGAACATTCAGGTCTAGGGTAATATTCAAGACCAAAGACTTCGTGAAATTTACCTTAAAATTGGATATTGATCCATAGTAATCTAGGATAGAGTGGATGGCAGGGAAGGCCTCGACAGGGTTGGTAACGATTAGAAGTAGATCATCTGCAAAAGCTGCTAGGTTGTGAGTAGTATTGCCAAGTTTGATGCCTTGCACCCGTTTGTCCATTCTAAAGGATTGTAAAAGTGGTTCTAAAGAAAGAACAAATAGGAGTGGTGAAAGCGGACAACCCTGTCTTGTCCCGTTGCTTATAGCAAAGGAGGGAGACAAAGTTCCATTCACCAGTACTCGGGCACTGGGTGCACTGTACATAGCCATGACCACATCTATGAATTGATCAGGTATATGGAAAGCTAACATTGCCTTCCTCAGGAATCTCCAATCAACCCTGTCGAAGGCCTTCTCGGCATCTGTTCCTAAGAGAATTAATGGCATAGAGGTGTTATGCGCATGTTGGATAACATTTATCCTACTAGTGTTCATCTTACCTTCTCTTCCCCTAATAAACCCAACCTGTTCTATGTTTACTAGTTGGGGCATAAGGGGTTGTAGTCTGAGGGCAAGCATCTTAGCAATTAATTTCAGGTCGTTATTTAGGAGGGAAATTGGACGATAGTTCGAACATAAGGAATGGTCCTTGCCCTCCTTGGGTATTATGGTGATCTGGGCAGCCAGCGTATGGGGGTGTAGCTTCTCACCTCTCCACAAGGAGTTACACACTTTCAGTAGGAAAGGCAAGAGGGTGTCCCGAAAGGTGTGATAATATTTCATGGTCAATCCGTCCGGCCCGGGACTCTTGTGGAGAGGTGAAAGCTGGAGAGCACTTTCTAGTTCTGAAAGAGAGAAAGGACGAATTATGAACGTCTTCTGTTAAGGTGTCAAAGCGGGCAGGCTGAGGGAGGAGAGCCATTGTACCATGTCCTCATGTATTGCGTCAGTACGTGGAGAAGAGGTGATACAATTTCTAATGTTGTATAACTGTTTGTAATATTCAGTGAACCTAGCTGCGATCTGGTCTGTTTTCATCAAAGAGTGAGCAGAGGAGGACTGGATAGAGTGGATATAGGAGTGGACTTGCCGCTTTTTTAGTTGTGAGAGCATAAATTTGGTAGCCTTATCTCCATGGGCATAGTATCTAAATCTAGAGGAAAGGTACAGTTTTGCCGATCTGTCATTCAGTTTATTTTTGAGCTGAGATCTAACAGAATCCAACTCACGCAAGATCTCCTCCGACAAATGTTTTTTATGTTTAGATTCTAGTAAGTGTATTTTAGCTTGGAGCTCCAGTATGTCTTTCTCTCTAGATTTTTTAATATGCGAGCCCAAAGAGATAAAGTGTCCTCTAATTACTGCTTTGTGGGCTTCCCACATTGTACTAGGGGAAACATCGTCCGTGTCATTAGTGCTAAAATATTCAGTGAGTTTTTTCAAGATATATTCCTTATGTGTGGGATTATGTAATATTGTCTCGTTTAATCTCCATATCATCTCCTTTTTTGGAAGAGTGCGTAATAGGAATTGTAAGAACATAGGAGCATGATCGGACAAAGTTAGTGACCCAATGTTTGCTTTTTGACAGGAGGAAAGCAGGGAGATAGAGATAAAGATGTAATCGAGTCTTTGGTAGGAGGAGTGGGCTGGTGAGTAGTATGTATAATCTTTTGTTGTGGGATTTAAAGCTCTCCAACTGTCTACCAAACCCGCGTTCGCCAGGTTTTTACGTATATGTCTTAAGGACAATTCAGATAGAGCAGAGGATCCAGTCGAGGAATCCACCCCAGGGAAAAGAGCTGCATTCAGGTCTCCACCTAATATCACCACCCCCTCTGCAAACTTCTGTAGGACCTCCAATACATCTCTAATCCACACTGTCTGACCCGAATTTGGAACATATATATTACACACGGTGATCACCTGTGTGCCCAAAAGACCTTTTACGAACACATACCTTCCCTGTTCATCTGAGAGGGTCGAACGCACCACGAACGGGAGGTTTTTGTGTAGGGCAATACTGACTCCCTTGGAGGCAGAGTCAAGGGTTGTACTATGAAACCATTGGTTATACACCAGGTGTTTAAGGTGAGGGATATGCTTCCTCTTAAAATGTGTTTCTTGCAGTAGCAAAATATCGGCATTTTGCTTTTTCAACATGTTACAGATTTGACTCCTCTTCGCCGGTACCCAGGGTGTCATAGGTTCTTTTAAGGTCAGAGTGTGAACGGATCACTGTTTTCTTCTCCGGAGTATTAATTAGTAGGCCAAAAGGGTATAGCCATCTATAAGTGAGCCTCCGTTCTTTTAAGATGTCTAGCAAAGGCCGGAGATTTCGCCTTTTTTTCAAAGTCAGAGGAGACAAGTCCTGGTAAATTGTGATAGCTGCACCTTCATAGTATAGACGGGAGGAGGCTCTGGCAGCCTTTAAAATTTTTTCTTTAGTTTGAAAGTGGGTGAGCTTACATATAATGTCTCGAGGTGGATTGGCAGGGTCCGGCATTGGGCGAAGTGCTCTGTGTGCTCTCTCAAACGAGATGGCCGCTGGAAGCTCTAAACCTAGCAGATCCGTGAAGAATGCAGTAAGCGCGGGCAAAATGGCTTCCGCTGCAATGGTTTCTGGGAAGCCTTTCAAACGTAGGTTGTTGCGGCGTCCTCTGTTATCTTGATCCTCTAATTGGCTGTATAGGTAGTTTAGATGTGCCTGAGCATGGTCTAGATTATGGGAGACTGAAGTGTTAAAATCCACGATGGCGGCTTGTGAGGATTCCAGGATTTCCACTCGGTCTCCGGTTTGCCGCAGGTCTTGCTTGAGATCTTTTATTTCTTGTACCAGCGGGTCCAACGCATCTGCCAGGAGTTGGCGCATAAAGGATCGGGACACCGGTAATTTGTCTCTAGAGATCAGGTTTTCATGTCCTGTGTCACTACCCTCTCCTTCCTCTGAATCCGATACCTCGTGTCTGTTAGGCGCTTCCTGTGAGGGCGCCATCTTGTCCACTCGCTTCATCTGTTGTTCGCAAGTCTTTTTAACGAATTTGTCCAAGTCCCCCTGTCCCGCTACTTGCCTGGGGAATCCAGGGGTCTCCTTGGTCTTATCTCGGCTGGTTTTGCCCATGTTTGCTCTGATAATCGTTGATTAACTGCCCGTTCCTCTTGGATCCACTGCAGAGCTCACACTGCTGCGTGCATTCGGCTCCGCTTCCAGGCCACGCCCCTCATTTGTTTAAGTTTTACACATTAATATTTTTGAAACAAAAAAAATCATGTTTTAGTATCTCCATAGTCTGAGAGCTGTAGTTTTTTTATTTTTTTGGCGATTGTCTCAGGTAGGGGCTCATTTTTTGCGGGATGAGATGACTGGTTGGTACTATTTTCGGGTAAATATACAGTGCCTTGCGAAAGTATTCGGACCCCTGGAACTTTTCAACCTTTTGCCACATTTCAGGCTTCAAACAAAAAGATATAACATTTTACATTTTTGGTGAAGAATCAACAAGTGGGTCACAATTGTGAAGTGGAACGAAATTTATTGGATCATTTAAACTTTAAAAACTTAAAGTTCCAAGGGGCCGAATACTTTCGCAAGGCACTGTACCTTTTTGATCACTTTGTATTGCACTTTTTGTAATGTATGGTGACCCAAAAATGGCTTTTCTGGCACAGTATTTATTAAAAATTTTTAGGTCATTTACCTTTTGGGGAAGAGTGTGATATTTTTATAGAGCAGATCGTTACGGACGCAGCGATACCTAATATGTCTATTTTTTTATTTTATTTGGGTTTTATACTATAAAAGCATTTTATTAAAAAAAAAACATGTTTTTGTGTCTCCATTTTATGAAAGCCATATTTTTTTCATTTGTTGGGTGATGGGCTCATTTTTTGCACGATGAGGTGATGGTTTGATTGGTGCTAATTTGGGGTACATACCACTTTTTTGATCTCTATTAATGCCTTTTTTCCCCCTCGCCATATGACAGCACCCCTGGAAAGACTCCTCAGGACAGGAAATAGCCATGAAGTTTTGCATAAAAGGTAGCTCCTCCTCACATACTCCAGTTCTCTTTTCTGTCCTGCGGAGCAGGTTGGCCAGGGGTGCTAAGGCACCTTTTTTCTTAGTTTTTTGTTTTGTATAAGAGGTGAGCCGAGGGCACCCCTGAGATGTATTCCTTTGGCGGGGTTACCCTAGGGTAGTGTAAGTCTCCCTGGAGGAGCAACTGCCAAGTCTTTCCCCCTAGTCCCCCACCTGTCTTTGGACTTGCTGGGTCTTCTACCTTTATTCCCTCTCCAGAGGCTCCCATGCTCGGGGGGGGGGGATCCGGTCCTGCTGTATTGGTTGCACGTGCTCGGCCGGGTCCTTCCATTCCTGGGCTGGAGGCGTGTCGGCCGGTGTGACGCAGCGTGGAGTGACGCGC
The DNA here is from genome assembly GCA_900303285.1 of Rhinella marina. Classification (NCBI taxonomy): domain Eukaryota; kingdom Metazoa; phylum Chordata; class Amphibia; order Anura; family Bufonidae; genus Rhinella; species Rhinella marina. The sequence continues at coordinate 1,161 of ONZH01018608.1, read as the reverse complement.
TTCCGGTGCGCGCTGGCGTGGAGTGGCGCGCTGTGGGGCTGACCGGGCCATGTCCAGACTGGGATGTCGGCATCGTGGGTGTGTCTGTCCTAACTTTGCGGGGGCGCGTCACTTCCGGTCCGGCGCGCCCCTCTTCAGAGTTGGCGCGCGCTTCAGAGTTGGCGTCCAGAGCCTGGGGCTGACGGAGGGGGGAAGGGAACATCCTGTGCCTTGTTGCAGGGTTCCCATTGGCTATCCGATTAAGGGGGCGGGCCCAGCTGGTGCTTTGAACGCGCAGGGAGAGGGGGTTTGCCGGCTCTTATCATTTGCAGACACCACTCCATGTCTGTGGTGTCTCTGTCTCCTGCCAAAATGGAAAAGCGCGCTGAGGCGGTGGTTGTTGATACTCCTGCACCGGTACTGGTGGGGTAAGAGGGGTTATACCCCAGTCTTTTTTTCTAATACTTAGGGGACTAATATTAATGTATGTTGTTATAGGCAGAAGTCCACAAGAAGTATAAACCAAGACTCTGTACCCTATGCAAGAAGAAACTGTATGAGTCAGAGAAGAATGTTTGTGTCCCGTGTATAGGAATAGTGGTCAAGGATGCGTCTCCTGTCCTTGTGGCGGAGATGCGTAATATGCTGAGAGAGCAGATTAGATCCCTTAAAGAACCATCTATTCCTGAGATTCCTGGAACTTCTACTGAAGCTCCTGCTATGATGTCCCGTCCGGGTCCCTCCCAGAATGTGGATACGGGTGATGAGGATAGGGGTTCTCAAGAAGAAGGGGAAGTAGAAGAGGATTCTGGTCCTGAAGATTTGTCAACTAACCAGTTGTTTAGTATTGAAAATATCGATCCTCTTATCTCAGCAGTTAGGACTACTATGAATATGGAATATGCCCCGGTCATTGAGTCACTACAAGACAAAATGTACGAGACCCTTATGGTCAAAAAGAAGAAGGGATTCCCTTTACATAGCAGCAGTAGAGTGTTAGTGGAGAAAGAGTGGAGCAACCCCGATCGTAGGTTTTTTGTACCCAGACATTTAAAACGTAAATATCCTTTTGATGATACGGACTCTTTGCACTGGGATAGGGCACCTAAGCTAGATCTGGCCATTGCCAAGATCACTAGGAAGGCTGCCTTATCATTTGAGACCTAGGAGTGCTTAGGACCC